>MU160253.1:0-25697 GCA_015888305.1 Antheraea pernyi
GACAATACACATGAGACGTTCTATCTGAATCCTCAAGAATAACTACCAGGTTATGGTTTACCTCACGACTACAGTGGGACTGAGGTGGGTTATACATAGTTATAAACTGCAATTGACTGCATCGTCGTTACTATTTCATGATACAATTAAAAGAGTTCAACAGAACATTTAATTATCAACATTTCTTTGTCCCCAGGAAGGTCATTGAAGAAACAAATTTTTAAGAGATACAAAATTGGACACCGATCCTCAGTTATAAGTATTCCGTGGTAAGGACATTTGTGATCATGTGTAAATTTGTAATCAATTAGATTGCAGTCGTAACTGAATACGATAATACATTGCTACTTCTGAAGATGCAAGTTGGACACCTCGTGTGACAGTATGTTGGTCTGGAACACACCACCGCCAGCCTGATCACTTTGCTGTTAGAAATAGGCATCATGTTTTCTTACTCGAATCTATCAGTATGGTCCCAACTAAAACACAGTCCTACAGCGAATTGCTATAAGCAAAAACAGATTAGAGCTGTCTTCATATTTTTTGCAGATTCATATGCAAAATTATTTACATCTCAAAAATAGAATAAACATCCTTATATTCGCAAATAAAAACAGATTTAGAAATAAATGTTTCACTGTCAATAAAGAATTAAATTTAATACGCGTAAAATATTAACAAGAAAAATGACTTAAGAAACATACACGAAATAAAAAGCTTAACCAATGAAACTGCTACCAAAACACGATTGTAATCTTTAACCTCCAAACATAGAGGTTAAATTATCCATAAACTGATAGAGCGGTGTCGAATTTCAGCTGCCCGTTCGGACCGGGCTGTCTAACGGAGGGACCACCAGCGCCGCGGTGGCATCTGATATGGTTTCATATTTTGATATTAAACAACATATGTAATAATTAATACATGCAAATGCAAATTTAGCATATCAATTGACACGTCGCAGATAGTACAAAATTATATGATTATCTTAACTATTCACCATCATCGTTAATTCCCACAGAGTACACCAAAGAGATAAATAGGTCTATATCTAAATTAATAAATAAACTAGAAAAACGTTACCCTCTTTCTGGACAGTCGTACAATAGAATGTTTAATGTGACCTTTTTCATTCTAGCAAAGAAACAGTAACGTATTAACCTTATTCAATACAATAACACAGTGTGCCAACTTAAACAAGTGACAAAGTATAACAATCGCTTACGGTCCACCTGCAGCAGCAAGTACAGTATTATGTTATGTCAGGCGTTGTGGCACCAAGCAACGACAGCTAAATGATAAGTTACAACACTTCTCAGAAAGTGACCTGGCAACAGGCACGCAGTCGGTGCAGGTTGATAAATTATTAACACTAGCTAACGCACACAATTCCTTTCTCTTTAAAATTGGTATTTTGTTTCCAGGAAACTACGTGTTTTAGCAAGATTGATTCCATTTTTTTGTAATTTTATCATTGCCCTCAGAAATCATTAAGTATATCTAGTTTAGACCTCTGAAAAGTACTCTATCCGCCAGTAAATTCTCGAAAATATTGGTCCAGTCATTTCAGAGATTAAGTCAGAAAAATTTACACTTCAATTTTATATATATGTTGTGGTGGATGTTGGGGTGGTAGTTATAAAGATATGACTTCAATCATAGATGACGTCATCGTTGTCATTTAATAGATCAGTCATTCAAGATCGATCAAGTATCAATCAAGTGAAGCGAAAACTTTGTACCCCTTTTTAAGCGAATTGCGCAAACGGATGAACGTGAAATTTGATATAGTTAAAGTATATATGGAGAACAAATGCACAAATGCATCTTTTTTTGTATAAAATGCATTAAACACATTAAATTAATTAAAATATACATTACCCTTAGTACTGCTTGATGACACACAACACATGTAAATGGAAACGACGTTTCACCATTCCATCGTTTTACTCTTACGTTTCATACCCTACAGGACCTTTGAAATTAACTTGTTAAATTTTAGGTTAATTTTATAATAATATCATATGTAAATTTATGATATAATTTAATAATTAATTGATCAATAATTTATCTTTAGTAAATTTATGAGATCACTGAAATAATTATTATTATCTTTGGTTTTGTTGAATGTAAAAACGAATTATGGTCGAGTTTCGACCATTAGGCGACCACTAATATAATTTAATATTTATATGCCAAAGAAGTTTTTACTCCTCTGCGTATACACACTGATACAAGCACTGTTTTTTGTTGTATTAAGAGGTAGCAGCGGCTTATCGATTCAGGCCTCAGGAACTACTGGTCCGATTTGAAAAATTATTTCATTGTTAGATCGCGCATTTATTGAGGAAGGTTATAAGCTATATATCATCATACGCTAAGATTAATAAGAGCGGTGGACCAATGAAGAATGTTTCAAAATCAGGGTTTTTTTCCTTTTCAGAGCTTCCGCTGCGTTAGCTCGAAGTGACTATTCCAGGCGGACGAAGTCGCGAGTAGAAGCTAGTCTAGTTATAAAACAAAAAAATCAAATTTCTCACTAAATAACTTTTGAACAGATATGGTCGTTGGGGGTCATATATCCTGAGTACGCGTCTGAGTTTGTTATACCGAAGTGGTTGTGTACAGTCGGTCACGTTTTCAATACGTCTTACGAAGATTCATTGTTTTCGATTAGTAATGCATATAATTCATAATTCTCGGAAAACAAACTAAAGTGACACAGTTAATGACAAACTAAGTAAAATAAACCCTCTAAAAGAGACACAGTGAATAGTTGTACGGTCTTTTTAATTTGCATTCTTATGTATGTTTTTTTTTGTTTTAATTACGGCACCACATAATGACTTAGGTCTGATATATCGTACTTATGATCCAGACGCACACAATCGCAATGGCATTATAAACTATAAAAAAATATCTTGTTGCAGCAACACTGGTATATAAAAATACCATTGTTTCTATCCGTTGATATGCTACATAATTAATTTACCAGATCAAAATATAATATTAAAAAAAAATTGTGAATAAAAATTTAAACTCCTTAGCGAAAGTAATGGACTGTGAAACGTATAGTAGAATCGTTTAATGCAATCGAACAACCTTTTAACAAATTTACAGCACGATTCGAATGCTCCAAATAGAACCGAACCTAACAATAGTATTGAGTAGGCTCGCCGTAGTTGGCGATGAATGAGCCGTGACATCACAGCCCTGAATGGCCTGCCTACGCGCACAGCGCCGACGCACCATCGCCATATGGCCGTACGAGCACCGCGACACCGCTTGCAGCACTTTTGGACCAGTTTCAAATTGGGTTACGTGTACAAATTAAATCACTATCGTCATTACATAATTTTTAATTTAACATCGGTTCAACGCTAGAATGAATTTTTGGTATATTAATGCATTTTAGAAATTCGAAATTCGTGTACATTTACTAATTTAAATTGTTAACACTATCGGCTGACGGTGAAGGAAAACATCGCGAGGAAACCTGAGCCTGAGAAACATTCTTGTATTACCACTAAGGGAAAATAATATAAATATTTAGACATTGCCTCACTGAGCCTGTTTTACCGTCTGTTATTCAAATTAATCCCTTCCTCTCCTTTTCACAACCGAACCACGCGCGCTGATCTTCGGAGCCACAGTTTTACGGTAACTCCTATCTGGGCACGAACTAAAAAGTTCGCTTCATCTTATTTTTGCCGTACCGTGAAGCTGTGGAACAATCTCCCAGCTAGTGTGTTCCCTCCTTCCTATAACATAGGGTCCTTCAAGCGTAATGTGAAGAGACATTTACGCAGGCCGGCATGACAGCGACGACCGCCGGAGGTGGCATCTCTCGGTGGTCGCCGTTGTTTTTGGATTGTACTCTGCTTACCATCAGGTACAGTGCAGTCATTTTGCCGTGCTAAAATAAAAAAAAAAAAGTACTCTGGAGTTTGAAATCGCCAGTCGTCAATACGTCGTGGATTGGAGTGGTGATTATGCTCATACCTTTCTTCAGGAAGAGGTCTATGCCCTTGCAGTGGATCTCTTACAGTCTGATGATCACTAAGTAACCGGTCGATGATAAAGAAAAAACTGTTTCCAATCTTTTTTTATTCATAATTATTGATAACCTTGTAAATATAGTAGCAGCCACTAAACAATATATAAATAAAGAAAATGGGTTCACAATCAAAGGAGAAAAAAGATACTGAACTATTTATCTCAGCCTATTTATCCATAGGTCAATAAAATTGAAGTGTTTCATGTATGTCCGAACTAATTTCCGACATAACTGAAAAGTCATCGACATTTTTTTCCAAATAGATTTTGTATATACTATTTACACAAAATATAATTAGGATTTTTCAAAATGGATAGGGAGAGAAAATAAAATTACTATTTGTAAAAAAATTATAACAGTTTAGAAACTCATTACAAATTTTAACGACACAAATAGTCGTATTTTCGTATGAGGAGAAATTGTATGCGAGAGATATGAGTGTTCTACAGTGTATGTATGAACATCAGTTGATTGACTGCCCATAACCAGAAAATATGAAATGAAAACTTCTACAAGTTCTTCAGAATTTATACTGGGTTTTATACCAGGAGATCACGAATACGTCACAACATTCTGCCATCCTCGTAACGTCATTATCATTCATTTTGCCATATACGATCAATATTATTATAATAGAACCAATTGATATGTCACGCAAACATTTCGAGAATGCAAAATGAGGAGCAGGTTGAGGAATCGCATACAAACTGCTCTTAAAACGAATCGAGACAAAGGCCAATCGGTACGCTGGTTAAACGTCACGATTACCCATTATCCGGTCAGTGTTATTCCTTCTAAGGTATGACGTCATTGAACTGAGTGATTTCTTCCAGAAAATTATTCATCTTTTCAATATAAATTGATTAATCATTGTTTACGTTATATTATAAGTCATACTTATATTATAAATGTGGACAATGAATTCAGCACTAGCGGCCGCCCGTGACTCCTTTAGTTCTCGGATGATAAGTTTATTTACTTGACATTCGTTATAACTACATATTATAAAACAAAATCCTCTGCTATGTCTGTCTGTCTGTTTGTTCGAACCAACTCAAAAACTACTGAACGGATTTTCATGCGGTTTTAAGCAATAGAGAAAGTGGTTTATGAGGAAAATTTACGTATTAAGCTTGTCAAAGTTTTTTTAATTATAATAGAGATAATAATAGCTAATCTGTCATTCTGATATACGAGCTATATGACTGTAACTCTGCATAAAAATCCGTTCAGTAATCATTCTTAGTTTACATTTAAATTACATAAGGAACTCCTATGTAAAATATTATGCATTTAGTCCGGCCATTTTAAGTACTGCGTTTGTCAGTCATTCTTACAATTACAATATATTTACTATTCATACTACGGCGTTTAAGTACTAGTAATTTAAATAACATGGCTTTTTTGTACAACAGTAAAGCATGTTTTAATACTCGACTGACTGTACATCCCATTTGAATTGTGGATAAATGCTAAAATAAGCACATTTACTGCATTCTTATTTTAGATCAGATGGTCACTCATCAAATTTGTTGACACTAAGACAAATAAAACCAAAAAACTGCAAATCCAGCGACACATTACACATTACTCAGCGAGGGTGAATAAATTTAGTGAAAAACATACAAAACTATTGATTCGTTACAGGAAAACCCCGACTGGAAAAGCCAATTGGCTTGCGTGACACTACTCCAATACTCACAATTACCACAAAACACGTCAGCAAACGATCTTTCCATGACAGATAGGGAACTGGCAGTTATAATGACAAACCGTGAGTGGCCATTCAAGTACTGATGTGTGATCCTTGATCTGCCTATTTTTGATGACATAGGGGGTGTCTGGTTAATGATAATGTCAGCAGTATATATTTATTTAACCAGAACGGATTTAAAAATATTGAGGTGGAGAGGTGGAAATAGAGAGATAACAACAGTGGAGAGGGAAGATTAGAGGAAATTAAATAGCGATGCCATAATCTACCTCTTATTCCAAATGTTTGTTAGTCCTAAATGATATTAAAATACGAATGTATGTTTGGTTGATTCTCGGTTAAATTACTCAACCGATCATCGTGAACTTTTGTATAGATATTGTCAGGGATATAGAAAAGTACATAGACTGCTCTTTATCCAGAAAAAAGGTATTGCTCTCAAGAGATAGGTCAAACATACTTTTATACGAGCGACGCCGTGAGCAAAACCTAGTCACATATACAAAAGTCAAATTCTTGAAACGAGTAAGTTTTTAAATTTTACTGAGTTTTATCGTATGATAATATCCACAAACATATCCACTTTACATAACTTATTTGTCTTAATAAAACATATATATCTGACCGCAAACAAATGAACTGACCACAAATTAAACAGTTATTATATTTGTATTTAAATGCTCCATTTAATTAATTTATATCTCCGTACGCAGCAAATAAGAAAATAATTAACCAAAGATAGAGTTGTTATCAAGCAAACATTGAACTTATATTGGAATTGAGGTCAAATAATCTACACTAATCTATTATGTAGAACGAGTATATCGTATAAGGAATAATTTATAATAAAACTAGCTTTTTGTCCTGGCTTTACATGCTGATCAATGTTTATACGATCACAAATACTTTATTGCCCAACCATCTTCGTATCTGGATTGTTTTAATAGTGAAAACAATAAAGCTTTTATATTTAGTCGAGTACATTATTCATTATTATGTGCGCAACAGAAGAGGAGCGTATCGCCCGTTACAATTCACAACTTAAAAAAATCTCAGAGTATAATTACGTCAGACAGTAATAACTTTCAATGCAGACGGTAAGGTCAGATTGGTCAGGTTTAAGACTAACTGGGTTGCGTCATTTATAAATACTATTACCTTATATGGTAATTCCATTAAAGCCTTTTATAATTATATGATTGACGCCAGTTTAGTCACCGGTCAGAGTTAGCGGTGAAAAATAGCATTTCAATAAATATACCTATATAAACGGAATTAACTCAATAAAAATAATAACGCTTTATTCCTTTTAGGCCCCGAGTAAGCACTTATGAATGTTAAAATTACCACCGATTCGGAAAACAACCTAGTCATCGAGAAGAACCGGCAAGAAAAATCTGGCTCTGGTTTATCATATTCTTACAAACAAATAGTTACATTCGTTTTGGGTGAATGCACAGATAGGGACGACATTTCCAGACGTTACCATCGTTCACATATTGATCCACTTTATAGTCTTTAGACATTAAAACCCGCTTGACATGGTGCTTGAACTTACTATCTGGTAAATCGGTAATGCGTTTTGGGACATTGTTCTAAAACCTAACACTATTAGCTAAAAAACTGTTGCGGCTCTTACTGAGCTTGAAACATGAAATGACCAATTTGTCATTGTTTCTAGTATTTACATTATGTCGATCTTTTACGAAATCCATTCCATCATAAATAAAAGATTACTATCGACAATTGTAGTGAGACTAGCAAATAACACACCAAAGTATATGGAAACGCCATATAATTACACAGATAAACTTAAAACATTACAAATTATAATTAGCACCAATATTGGTGCCGAAATACTAGGATTATAAATGATTCTTAATAATAATCGTTATTAATCAGGTCACTTGAATAGTCTTACTCAAATAATAATTCACTAATTTCTTAAAAGAGTAGACGGTAATTCTAGGTCTGTACAATCTATGTACTATACAAATATAACGGTTAATAATTCATTCCCGCTAAGGTATATAAAAGCATTTTAAATGCATTTCATCACGCGCATGTGAAACCGGCAACATGATGATGATTCATACATTGACACCGTCAAATTTTGTAAATAACCACAGAACCATCACCCCCAATACATACCTAATTATTTTAAAATTACCACCAAACAGAGACACAATAAATACATTCTCATGCGTAAATTGCATTTAAATATCAATTAATTTATAATATCGTGCCCTTTCCGGTTAATGGCGTCGCATCCGGCCATCGACGTGCGCAAGCGCATACTAAGGTTGCACTGGCAGGCGCCACATCTGGTGCGCTGGCCACATCCGTCCCTTTGTTTCACTTCGAAGGGACGTAGTAAATTTTTGTGGATGAATATGGACAGGTCATTTCGTTTGATTCCATTGACACGGACCCGCGTATATTCAGTTTTGACAGATTTCTGTTCATCTCTTTATACATTTTTTCTTAATCATTTTCATTTCTTACATATTAATGTTACTTATTATGATGATTTATTTATTCGTTAGCTAAACTAATCGTAGTTTTAGAATTTCTTCTTTATCTAACAGATTTCTACAAGGGGAAAGGCTTACGAATATAAGTAACTCTTAAAACACTTTATAAGGACACTGTCACCTTCAATCGTATAGTAAAATACGCAGAGAAACCTAAGCTAATATTTTATGAAGATTAATTACATGTAAAATTAAAAAGTCGTAAATAAAAATTATTTAAAACGATGGTTCAATATTAAATCAGGAGGAAAATATAATTCAAGATAAATGACTAAACGGAAATGAGAAACATATTTCCTAATAAATTATCCCTAGTATAATTAATTTATCAATGTAGTTATATTAATAACAAGTCAATCTAATTACTGTTTTCGACATTAGAAGCTCAATAATTTTAAAACATTATTACAGTGCTACCGTTAGATTATAATTATATACGAGTCGGAGAGAATCTATATGAAAACGTGAGGTTTTATAAAACAAACGATTGGGTCAGCTGCGCTGGAGTGCGGCGCGCCTCGCACCTTGACTCATCATGTGTCATTGGACAACCTTTAATGACATAACGCTACGTCTTATTCATATTTTAAAGTTATCTTGTAACTTAGTCTTTGAATGTGTAAATAAATGTGTATAAATTGTAGTTTAGCAACAAAAGTGATAAACGCAGTACTGAAGGATAAAAGTGGCAACACAAACTGATACATAGCTTGTTCTAATTTAATATTAGATAGTACTCTAAACCGTCTAGGAGTTATCCTAGGGCTACAAAATTTTATTTAGGGTTGACTTTAGACGGCTGCAATGATCAGTAATCAGTTAGATTGCGTACATTTATTCAGCCCTGGATCTGCGGATATCAATGAAACCATACGTTAAGCAATTCCTTACCACATATGAGGACACTACACATAAATATATGAGGAAAGGAATAAATTATATTTTTCATTTAAGATCAAGCGCAAATAACCTAGCAATTTAATTATATTAACTGTATTAATGGCAATGTAGTTTACTCGAATGCTTCACCGTCGCGCTACGTGTAGTGGGTCCGAATCCTAAATATCCCAAATAGGAGAGGTATTTATGCGATCTATATAGATTGTTTTAAGACTGGGTCTATATTGAATACGTTCATTCATATATATATTTGCTATAGTTGGCTTTTATTTAAAAAAAACTTGAACATATGAATTAAAACTTCATAAATAAGAACCATGAAAATCATTATTGAAATGCTAAAGCCGTGTAGGAAAGTAAGACATAAATACGATCGCAAATTATTATGTCAAATATGATATAAATCAGTTATTGAGTTATATTTTCGTTTCTCGGTAAACAGATCTTAAATCATGTATAAATGACAGAATACAAAACTTTCGAGTTCCAATGGTAATTATTCAAAATTCACTGTCTTATTGGCCAATTATTATATATTTATTATTGAAGTTAATATTGCGAATATATCTTACACGGGCGAGTGAAAGTAAAAAAATCGAGTCGAGAGTAATTATTTGTTTGCGAAACTGATGTTTTAAATTTTATTTTATTTAAAACATACCAAAGAAAGGCCATAAATATTAAGAGAAATTAAAAAACTACAATCTCCTCATTATTAATGGTATTATATTATTATACTTTTTTATATTATAGGAGGCAAACGAACAGACGTGTCACCTGATAGTAAGTGATCACAGTCGTCCATAGAAACTAGCAACACCAGGGGTGTTGCCAGCCTGTGTTTGGGAAGAGGGAAAAGGGGGCAAAAGAGGAGCGTGGAAGAGGAGGTGGGCCTCCGGCGCTGTCGCTGACCGAACGAAACGCAACAATGCAAGCACTATTACTTCACGTCGGTGTTTCTGTAAGAGGGTGGTACCACCCCGGGCGAGCCGACCGTTTCATGCTAAAACCAGTATTAACTTTAGCGTGGCTCTACTACCTACAGAGTTTATTTTTAATAAAAATATGAGCTTTAAAATCACAGTAAACGATTTAAAGGGAACAAATACAGACCGATTTTAATATAATTTGGACTCTAATGGAACTACATTAGTTTAATAAGTTTGTATTGTACCCATTGACATGTTTGATACCAACATACTCACAAAAGGAAGTTCGTTGTAACGTCTCGCTTCAGTATATTTCAAAATCAGCTAATGTACCTAATGCAATCAAACTATACTCAAACCCTTTCCGAAAACACCTCTCCAGCTGGGTAGACTTTAGCTGAAGTAATCGCAGTAACGGCAACTGATAATAATTCATCTCATGATGGTCGTAGTCGTTCTTGTACTCTATTATATCACGATAATTTTTATAATTATATCAAAGCAGAATTAAAATAATCGGTCGATATTTTTTTGATAACACTGATTTGAAATGAACAAAAAAAAAATCTAGCTAAAACTTCTATATAGATTAGTTTGACTACGATGTCACCTAAGGATTTAACAGGAGGTAAATGACACTCGTAAATTTAGCAAGATAGCTATTTCTCAAATTTAGCTGCTAAAATAGGCGTATAATAATATTTTTTATTATTTTTAAGAATATAATACTAATTTATCATGCATTTAATGCCTATATCGTTGGGTGATGATAGGCAGTCGAACTCATAAAGCACGGGCTTACTTTAAAAGTTCAATATCAATCAATACTGTTTCTCTTTATTATTGGCAATCTTCGTTCTTCCACTTGGCTCTAAACGAGCTATGAGAATCATTGACTATTTCAAAACACACGTATTGTATAATTACTTCTAATGAATAACTTTTCTTCTTACTCGGGAATCCTTCAGCTATGAAATTAGCCGGAGGTTACTAAACGGTTGGTATCATGCATATGATGCTTAACCGCATTTTTTTGCCACCATATTGATTAAAAACATATCACTGTAATTCTAAAGACAGTAGAGAAATAAACGTAAGTAACCTTTCATAGTGCGCCATGTCGCCGAGCTTTACCGTGCGCGAGCGCATTTCAGGTCAAGGGTAACAATGCTGTTCGCTCATACGTGGAATTGCACTCATCGAAATCATGACCACTTATTATAAGGTAAAATGTTATTTGTTTCGCTTTTACATTGACCCGGTTTTGTTATTTTTCATATTAACTGTGTTGTTTGTTTTATTTCTTACGATTCAGGCTTATTCCAAGGAATGATAATCACGTTGAGTCATTCTTCACACACGTACACTATTAATATTATAAAGAAGTAAGTTTGTGACAGTGAATGTATTTTTGTTATTCTTTCCTGCAAAAATGGGGCCGTTCTAGTATTACGTTAGTAGATTTTTTGTAATTTCGGACTACCCCTCCCCCTTGTCAGCAAATGTAAGCAATGCTCTTACCCCTTCACCATGCTTACGTATATATTATTTTTAATCTGTTCCAGTTTAATTAAAAAGTATTTCTGTCGTAATCACTACCTCGTCCCCTATGTCATCAAAAATAAGCAAAACCTCGCCCCCCATCAGTGTGTACGTAATACTTGAATGGCCCCATTGGATTGATGAAATTTTACTAGAATATACAAATAATAATTTATTTATACATCAGAATATGCTATAAGAACATAGATTGAATAGGTATACGGTATAATTCGTGGAGTAGTTGTAAAAATTGATGAAAATAATAAATTTCAAGTAAGTATTGAAACAGTTGACGAAGATCACGAAGATGTGGAAGTCTTCATGCACTGAAGAGATGGTGTCACTATTTACCATAGTAAACGAAGTTACAGGCGGTTATTAGTAATACATATTTGGGCGTATTGAATGAAAATCATCAAAAAATAATCAAATTTGCATCACCTCACACTTTTCCTGTTTACTTAATTTGTTTTTCTGTTAAAAAAGTTTATTAATAACTGGCCGGTTAATTATAAAATATACAACCGTAAAACAATATTATAGCTTAAAAAAGATTAAAGACCACAGAATAAGCTCGTAAAACAACCTCAAACTAAAATAGCGCTCGAATACCGCGGCGAGATCCGGGAAAATATGAACCATTGGATTATGAATAGAACCAAAACACCCGGAACACGTCGGGGCTTAGTTTAGGTAATATAATTGGTTTCAAAAATGATATATTATAGATATACGAATCGTTCAGTTCCTTCATAGTTCATAGTACCTATAAGTTCAGCGACAACTATTGTATTTGCTTGAAAACGGACATTAAAATGCCGTAAGAAACATTTTTGTAAATATGACTACAAGCAGACTAACAGGCTAGTAAATGTATAAGATAGTTTAATAAAAAAAAATCCAACTATTAACATAACTATAATGAGTCGAGGTAAGCTATAACAGTGTTAACTTCACACAATTGTTGACAATTAAGTCAAATAACTGTGCAAATACACGTCCAATTAATTTTTAATGACTAATTTAAGCTGACACGCCCCTGAACTATGAGAATAATTATTACACTCAGATGAAAGTTAATAAAACATACGTTGAAAGAGTTACAAAGAGTAGGCAATTGTTAACAAAACTGTTTAATTTTCATTACATTCATAGACAATCGTGGCAAATGTTTTACTATCAATTTAGTTGAATCGAGAAGATTAAGCAACAATTTGAATGTTTTTAAATTTTAATCTTTTTTTTCGGTTTTTATTTTATTCTCCTATACCATATACTATAGTAATTCCATATGTAGAGTGAAAGATAAAACTAAAACTCTGATTATAAACACCGCCTCATAACTTAATCTCATTTTTAATATCGTTGAATTTCTGAATGTATAAAATAAACATTCGTTCAGTATATCAAACATGCCAAAAGCAGATAAAAATGCTATAAATATTCGACTAAATATCTTGAACGAGCAAGCAGTTCATTTAAACAACAATTATATATATATCTTAACACATAATGATATGCGAACGTTTTACAAGTCACTTTTATCATTGTAATGATATGACAGAGTGAGCGAGTTACTAACAATAAAGTTATTTACAGAGCAAAGTAAACTTGCGAATGATGCGGTCGCGACGCGGCCGCCATATTGAGAAAGAGGTCACGGATATGTAGCAAAGGTGCGTGTGCCCGTGCCGACTCATCTGTTATTTAACTTTATACTAATTTACACTAAATGTAATATAATTTGAAAGATATTTGAATATAATTACGAGAAAATATGTAAAAACTTGTTTTGAGGTTATTTTATTCTCATCGATTTTTTTAAATGGATATACGTAAGCATATACTTGATATTTAATTATAAGATCATGCAAAATCACTTTACTGTAAATGAAACTTAAGCAATCTTCATATTTCAAGAAATTACCTATAATCTAATACAAAACGTATATAGACATGTAATTCAATCATGAATTTTATAGCAGTCGACAAAAGACTCTGCGTCGTTATGATGCAAATAGCCTACTTAATATACCTTATTATCGGATTAATTAGAACTAAAATATTGCAAAGTTATTAAATAAAGAGCGCGAAAATATAAATTTTTAAAAACGATAGCTGAATGCCGTCTTTAACTGACTGCATTTCGACGCACATAATTTCGAATCTTACGCTGAACTTGAAAATTGTTTGAATGAAAATAACTGAATGATTTCGTGTGATACCAATTTTACATATGGCCGTATACAGGGAATCCGACTTGAGTGTCAATGCTATTTATAAATTCATCGTATCTTCGATCGGTTAACACAATCTTAGGAGCAAAAACAAAGCTGCAGAGAACTTCACGAGTGATAATATATCCACTCTACAATCAGATCAACGATAGATCTGAAAATATTATGAAAAATGTACGAACGAGGCTGCTGATGATAAAACAGAGACACCAGGGTCGAGGGTTATCACCCGACGGCGCTATATATCACCGATTGACTCCACAACATTGCCGGAACGATAACAACTCATCTCACACACGACACTCAGTACGGGGAGCACTTGACATTTATTGCCAAAATAAATAATTACACTACACTACTTGGAAACCATTCTACTTGTATCTTATACTTTAGTATCGTAATATCAAATTTGTTTCTGTAATTCTGAGAACGTCTACTGGTCAATAGTGAGTTACATTGTACATAGTTATCATTGTTATCAATGGAGAATTTAAAATGCTAACATACATAGCTTGCACAATGTTTTATCGTAATACAAATGAAACATGTAAGCAAATTTAAATATCATTTACACGTCAAGAATTAGTATATACAGTTTCCATAATATAGTTATTTATTTCGTGTTCGTGTACATTATCTTTATAGGATGAAGTAGGAGAGATTTTCAACACAAACAATCAAATGCTTCTGCATAACTGTAGCGGATTTACATTTTATTTCCTTAGTCATTACCTCTAGCAGACTAACAACAGACGAATAATTTGCTAAATTCCCTGAATAACCTTTTTTAATACTTTAATGAGATTAATTTTTCGTCAACTTTCAGCTTTTAGAAACATAATTACATTATTAGCATCGCGCTAATTCTATTATGGTACCCGACGCGGTCGCACCGATTGTCCAGTGTTATTCCCGATTACAACCCATTTATAAACAAGGCCAAAAAGGAACTCATTCTTATTTAGGACAGTAAAGAAATTTGTAGTTTGATAAAACGCTTAAAAATAAACGCTAACCAAGCGACAGACGACCCCAGAGCGACTACACAACCAGCAAATAATAACGGGATAAGAAACAAAAACAATCCAACAGTCAAATCACGAACAAACAATTAAGACAATCAAACCGCGTCGGTTACATTTCAACGCGTATCAATCAATAATCGAACTCATAAACAGACCGCAGCTGCGTGTACGGACATTACTTATCAGTTCCCATTAGTGGGATAGAGAACCACTTGTTGGTCCATGCTAATGACATCGAGTAAAAGAAGTTCGTTTGTAAACGAATGCCGTAATAAATTAAGAGAGAAGCGTCGCGTCGCACCCCCGACAACTGAAATAACCGTCACGAGTGAAGAGAGTTCAAAAAACTTCTATGTATAGGTAGACGGTTGTAGTTATGGTTTAAAGGAATTCCGTATAATTTGTTTAAATAATATACACATTTTGAAATTAACTTCTAGTTAATCATTCTCTACCGTCTATTCTCTATCAAATTCCTGATGGTCTAGTGCTTTAACCGGTGTAATATCAACCCAGGTTCAACAAGGTTCGAACCGCGGCATGTACCATGTTCATCTTCATGGCAAGTTCGTGTACAGTTACTAATTTTAATTGGTAACACTATCGACTGACGGTGAAGGAAAATATTACGAGGAAACTTGAACCTGAGGAATATTCTTGTAGCACCACCGTATATGTGGGAAAATACAGAACTGTGACGGTGTTTGAAATCGCCAATGCGTCGTATGCTGGCGTGGTGATTATGCTCATACCTTCCTTCGGGAAAAGGCCAATGACCCTGCAATGGATATCTTACAGGCTGATGATGATAATTCTCTACCGTCACGTCAAATTGCAAATTTAAAAACGAAAATCGACACGATTGAAATCTGATTGCTTCAATTGAAGAGTACAAAAAAATACACTGCAATAGCTGTTTTTTATTCATAAGCGTTATTCAATATTATTTAGCGTATGTGACTTCCACGATTAAGACGAATTTAACCTCACGAGATATATTTACATTCAACACACCATACAGGATTTACAGTGTGCCAACAATATGAAAAACATTATCACCCTTCTGCACATTTGGGTAAAAATGTCACCATTACGGATTTTAAGCACTAAAAAATCCTGTTAATATATAATAAGAACGTACACGAGGATGACTGGATGTTTGTTACTCATTTACACCAAAAGTATTGAAAGAATGTTGGTGAAATTCTATAGTCAAATAAATTATACACCAGATTCTAACTTCTAAATTTTAAGGCCGCATTTAACGAAGATATTATTTAAATTAGCCAAAATATAGCGATAAATGTCAAGTAAGTTTCAAAAAATCCTGCCATCTGAAAGCTATTTCGACGTGCGCTACATAAATTGTCAAGTTATACAAAGATAATGCATGGTGTTATCATTTATAAAGATAGAAAACGCAGACGTAGTCCTAGAGGTCTGCTAGTATTATGTGTCTGGTATACAACAACCACACAATAAGTTCCATAAACTCTCGCTTTAGTAGTCCAGTGAAGTTCTAAAGGACTGTACAATAGCGTAGTCGCTTCGAGAAAAAAAAAACAGCGACCACACATATACCAACTTTTAAGTTTGTATATTTATTTTTAAAAGTCAGGTTTTATTTAACTTAATTTTTACTTAAGTTAAATTATTTTATATTATAAAAACTTCTTTTGAAAAGAGACAATCAATCGATCCGCTCTGAAATAATAAAAAGACTGGACAACCGTAAATAATTGTATGACTAAGTAACAACATTGAAAGGCTCTGTTATTCGCGTTGAGGAATTCTAAAAAGTAAAACAAGTTAAAAAGAGCGAAGGGCCTGCGCTGGCGCATGTGCTGCGCATGTGACGTGTCCGCCTGTTTCCGGTTACTCGACGAAATTTGCGCCCCATTGTCCACATTAGTTAGCGGGGGTGATACGAGAATGTTCAAGTAACGAATAGAATTACTGTTTAGATAAGCAATATATGATAATGAGCCGATACGTACGTAGACAAGCAAATACTTGGTATTTTAAATGCATAACACAATGTTAAATCCTGTGATTTTGTGGTCAAACACAAAGATCAGTGCTTGCAACAAAGGATAGTTCGAATTTTTTATCTTATATATATAGTTAGTGATAATCTTTAAGAGATAATGAACTGTTAACAGTGCGAAAATAAGATTGCTCCATTCTATTTTAATATTTTTTTAAATATTTAAAAACGTAATTAAAGTACTCATTACCAACAAGCAATAGGTACAAAATATAGTAATTAGAACATATTTTACTATCAACCTATATATAGTCATCAAAAAGAAAAATAGCTTACATCACTGTACATTAAACAAGATCTAGACCAGACTAAATCACTAAGTTAAACGTTAATGAACAAAATTCAGCTTTATGTTTATAAATCATTGGACAAAAGAAAACCTACTAATTTCCAGACGATAGACGACACGTTTATATATCTGCTTACACTGTTCTAATAATTCTCTATGAAGCTTTCTCTTATTACACTGTATATAAATTAGTATATCTGTTTCAGATTCGTATTTGTACTTGTGTGTTGGTATTTATGACCACTCCAAATATAGCTAGATGCGCAAAACATAAATTTAGGTATTAATACATATTAAATGATATCTATAACATCCAGCCAACTTATGGATAAACAAGTGACAATTTTGGATTCCTATATTAACATTTTAACTTTGTTTTATATAAAATTCTTAACTACATTATGCGCAAACCCAAAGTTAGGGCTATATTAAGAGCGGTCCAAAAAGATTGACAAGGACTGTAAAATAAAATTGTATATATTATAAAATAGAATAGATTTGCAATTTTGCAAATTTGCGTGGTTTTCCTTCTTTCTAATCACTGACATACAAACTGTATTTTTTAATAATAGAAGTTATAAAATACAAAGAGGTTTTTCAACAGTAAGAATGCTGTTCAACATTGAAAGTTCACAGTATACTTAACCGACAAAACAAGTAGAGTTATGTACCTCGCATGACGTCATCCAAGTATTATCTCAATATCAGCACACGGGCAAATAAATTTTATAACAACAGGAATGCTAAAAATCACACTTGTTAACTTCTTGGTGATGATGTCATCGACATTACAAATCGTTCTCAGATGTATTCAACCTCGAGCGTAGTTTTATACTGCATCGAATGAAAATACTGATATTATAAATTATTGAATAACGTTTGCAAATGAACGGGTCATTTTTCGAATCTATTCTAATTGTGTCGTGATACAATTATAATTTAACGTTTACTTTTGTTCTTTAAATCTTTTGAGTTATTCAAATTTCAACTTATTCAATCAACAATCTTATCTAATTTTACTATGTATCAATTAATACTATTAGGGTAAATTTCTTACGTATATATATAATTTTCTGTTTTACTCTCTCTCACATGTATTACTAGCTTTTGTTCGCGGCTTCGTTCACATTAATTTAGCTTGTATTTCACTTGAAAATAATGTAATTTTCTCTGGATAAAAGTACCCATGTTCTTTTCTGTATCCCTGGCAACGTACGTGCAAAATTGTACAAATAAACCCACTTTCCCATTTCTAACTAGAAAGAAACAAACCGATCGTAAAATGGCTAAATCAAGTTTAAAATTGGCAAATTAAGATTATATTGTATTAACCGCAATATAAACTAAAGTACACATTTTTCTATATAAGCTTACACGAAAGAAGTTTTGGTATCAAATAGATAGAGGTACCTATAACTGTTATTAATTTGCTAACACTTGCTTACGACTTGTACATAATCCATTTTTACTATTTCGAAATACTACTTCTACTATTGCTGTCGGGAACGCAATACGTAATTAATGATGTTAAAAAAACTTAAAATGTTTTAAGTTAAATTGTCTATTTTATGCGATGAGGTGATGGCTTGACAAATGATTGTCTTGTACATATCCGAAAAAAATTAGCTAATCTGACTCAGTCTGCGAGTGGATTATAGCATATATTTAAATAAGAAAAGGACCATCAATTAACACATATCATATTTTTATGTTCTTATGAGTTATTCAAATTTAAAATAACATAGACGTGTATTTCATACTAATGTTTTTTGTAAAATTACTCTGCCGTGATTCTGACAATTAAATATGAACAAGTGAAAAGATAGAGGTTATGTAAATATAATAGAAATTTTTACTTGAAGTTATTCATAGTTTACGTAACAACAAATTGCGGAGGTTATTATTTCTTAACAATTACTAATAGTATGGATAATTTTAACTGATCACTCTAATATATATTACGTATAGTTCCTACATATGTACATATTTTCAAAACATCCTCTAAATTATGTAGTAATCTTTATATTAGAAACTAGCCGACCCGTGCCCACTTCGTTGGGCGGTAATACGTAAGCGTGGAATGTTTATTTTGCGCTAAAACGCAGCGGAAGCTCTGAAAAGAAAAAAAATACCCCGATTTTGCAACATTCTTCATTGCTGCTCCGCTCCTATGGGTCTTAGCGTGATGATATATAGCCTATAACCTTCCCTGATAAATGAGCTATATAACACTGAAAGAATTTTCCAAATCGGACCAGTAGTTCCTGAGATAGCCCATTGACATATAAAGGGCCAAGACACATAGTCTCGAATAAAAGTAGCACTCAAAAAACTCCCCAATATACATACGTAATTATAGATATGCCATAAACTTATGATATTGCATATTTAACCTTACCTAAATGATTTAAAGTTGTTTTTACAATTACGCAAGCGACGCGAGACTATTTGAAATGACTGCATAATCCAAAATTATGCACTCATTTCTGTGTGCCGGCTGTGAGACGTTAAGTGTGCATCTTGGGTTTTGTACTCGTATATCAATGTAGTAACCATTTTTCGTAACGTATCACGTAAAATTATAATCTCACACTGATTTCAGACTGATAACATAATTTCTGCAGTAATGTAAGGTTATAAAAAAAAATCAAATTAACAACCTACATTATTTTTGTTATACTACGAGGTTTATTTTAGGTTATTTTACTATTGTATTATTATATACGATCACAAAATCTTATTACATGGAAGGAACTACAAAAAGTGCTTTAAATTAGCTTGGTTATTTTTTAACTACAAAACCTGACTCATAAAATATCAACAAATATGTATTATAGATTCAAGGTTATTTGCGGTATGCAAAACGTTTAACCATAGAGCCGAGTTCTTGTTTGTAGTGATAGACATTCGCTTACACGAGTACAACATTTAGTATAAACGGAGATCAAATCTTACAATACTGTTTACATTGACATTATTTTTATATATTCTTGAGATCTTTCTAGAACCCAGTAAAATGATTGCAGTTTTATTTCTCAAGAAGACACTTTCATTACTCATTTTATTTTTGTTAATTTTATCTTATTCCTACTTGCATACTCTTTCAACAACACAATAATATTTTTATGACCTGTAACCTTTCTCTTACAATAAAGAAAACAATATTTGTCTATATAATTTGCAGAATCTATATAATACAGTACAACGCATGACATCATCGACAGTAAAACCAGCTAAATTGTAAATACTTGCAACCTTCAAATCTCGCATAATGTTATATACACGGGAAGCGAATTTGGTTTGTTTACGAACGTTTATACAAGGTTATATAGATGAAGCCGAGAACGTGTAGTTTACTACTTATAACTTACTTCTGTCCATTGATACACTTGTATCTTCTTGTCGAGGTACTAAAACACCATGAGGGGTCGTGCTCCCTATAAACATTGTGACAAATCCATTACCGAGTGATTCATTTCACATTGCGTTACGCGATCCGATGATATATCTTCTTACAAAAATGCTATTTCGAATGACTCGTCCACGGCAAACATGGTTTATAGACAACTGAATCGCAATTACCACTATGTTCTTACTTCATAGTAAATTACCATGAGTACAATACTATACTATTCAAATATTTTCTTGTAACGAAAACAAAATATAATCATCATCTTCTTACCCTTATCGCACCTAAGTAGAGTCGGCACAACATGATTTCCTTTTCCACTCTCGCCTATCAGAGGCCATCTCAGTATACACACCTTTTACACAAATACCATTTTTCACACAATCGATACATACCTTTTACGGTCTTCCTCCACTCCTATATCCATCCACCATCATACTCAAAGCTCTTCTAGTTACACGGTCTTCATCTCTTCGCATGACATGCCCATACGATGCTAATCTATTACTCCTCAACTTTTCTGTCACTGGTGCTATTTTCAAACTTCCTCTGATATATTCATGCTTAATCTTATCCATTCTAGTTACACCACAGATCCACCTTAACATTCGCATATCTGTCACATGTAGTTTTCTCTCATCTGCCCTCTTTCGTCGCCCAGCACTCAAAGGCGTACAACATGACTGGTCTTATTATAGTTTTATACAAGTTGTTATCGAGTTTCAAGGGCAGTTGTGGGTTACAAGCTACACCAGACACCTTTCGCGATTTCATCCACCCTGCATTTATCCTATTCCTCACGTCCTTGTCTATGCAACCGTCGTTTTAGATCAGAGAACCGAGTTACCGAATATCTGAGCAGGTTGGTAAGGATATACCATTTAAAGCTATAGGAGAAAAACTTGATGGACCACCGAAGTCACTAAACAAACGTTCAGTTTTTAGTCTTCTAATTTTCTAACCAACATTCTCTAGTTTTTCTTGCCATTTAACCAGCCTACTCTGGACCTCGGCAGCATCTTCGCCGACAAGAACAATATCATCAGCAAACAGCATACACCAATGTATCTCCTCCTGTATGTCTGATATTAACCCATCCATAACAGGAAGAAATGAATAAGGGCTTAAAGCTGAACTCTGGTGCAAACCTCACATTCAAATGATGGGTAACTCAAGCAGAAACAAAACAAAATATAATGAATAAACTAAAACAACAAAATTTATTTAATCCACAATTAGACCAGAATAATCTTTCTGTTATAGTGACAACTCCCTACTACTGGCAAAATGCAGTTTTATCAAAAGATCTACGGTATTCTAAAAGAAAAGCCAAAGGAAAAACGCTTCTCCTGATCTCTGGCGGGAGTTACCTACACCTACCAAGACGACAATCCTGCACCAGACATACTTGCAGCCTTTGAGAGTCGATCGATCGTAGTCTAACAATATTGAGGTGGATCGGTAGCAGTTCCAATTTGAACACCCCGCATATAGACCATTTGACACTACTAACTACACCTTATAAGTGATAATTTATATATTGAAGAGCACGGAGTTTACATCACCTAAAAGATACATTAAAACTATCAGTCCATAGAAGGTTCAAGTCGTTTATTCACATTCAAGTAAATAACAAATTTCCAAGTTTCTTTATCGGAAGTTACATACTACGTGTAAAGATGTTTCTAGGTCAAACAACACATTAGGTAACGTTGAATTTCAATGTGACCAACCTTTGTTGGTCATCAATGACGTTACCTCGCCAAATGAGTCATTAGTATATCGAAGGAGTTGGAATTAAGGACAAGTCCGGTTTCCGGTCTATGCCCCGTTACCGGAACAAGTTCCTTTTTTTTAAATTCAATATATAAACAATTTTTCGATAAAACTGTAAAAAGTTTTCTAACCTCACACGGGTCGTGTAGTTTTTTTTATGTACAAAACCCAATCTGTTGTCATTTATATTTTTAAACATTTATGCGTTTTCCTTCCCATCTTTCATACCCATTCAATGAAATGATTGTGGTCGAGTATATTAGAGGTTACAAAATTATTATAGTTCACGTCGCAGTCGCTATAAATGGAAAAAGTGACTTAGAAGACGACATAATTTTCTCGATGACATTTCCTATAGTAATGATTTCGGTGGCATTCAGCTAAATTTGACGATGAACTCTCAACTATCATTCATCCGTCTCAATGGTTATTTTATATGTGTCATACATATATTTTTAGCAAATGATTTATTATTTAATTAAAAATAAATTGTTGAAAATATAATTTAATCACTTTTTGTTCTTCTCTTAATCGCGGTTTAAGTATATCTTATTCTTCGATATACGAGACATAAAATATGTTATCCTTTTCTTATAACAAGCTCTTATATTACGATCATGATTCGTTATGCACAGACATACAAAATTGATTTAATTTTTCCAATTAAATTATTTTTTTCAATTATGAGTGCAGAAGAACTCATGGTAGGCTGTCGAGCCTTTCATTGTCAGTAAAACAATTATTACAAATGCGCCTGTTATAAAAAAACAAATGAGTCACGGAAACATCGTCATATTTTATTTTTGAATTGAATTAAAAAAATACTCACATCTTCTGATCACCGTCGACATGAGCCTGGACTGTATATCCAAACATAGAATTTTCATTACCCTTATAGACAACCCTCGATGGGATATCTACATTGAACCCCGCGGCAAACGCGCACACGCACAAAAATACACACAGAGATAGCGCCATCGTTTATTGTAAGCACAACACTAATATATACTTAAAACACTATTTTAATTATATAACTCGTCCTCATGATTCGTTCGAATTTACGTGTTCGTAGTCGTAAATCGTGACAGCCGACGTAACGTTCTCCCCGCTCAGCTGTCGACGCAATACTGAGCCGGTCGAGACAAAATTTCAAAGCTGGAACAAGGCCGCGATGAGGTAATGCCGTGGAAATAGGAAAACGCTTCGTCTATACGTGATGACTTTTCGCGCGTTTTTCTTAGTAATACTATGACTGTTTTGTGTTTAGAAAACCGAAGTTGGAACAAGGCCGCGATGAGGTAATGCCGTGGAAATAGGAAAACGCTTCGTCTATACGTGATGACTTTTCGCGCGTTTTTCTTAGTAATACTATGACTGTTTTGTGTTTAGAAAACCGAAGTTTAATTTTCGTTTACATTAGAAAGTTGACCTTTGGCATGTGTTAAAATCTGATTATCAACTGAAATAAATTGCCGGCTTACTTTTATTCAATGAAACGAAATAATAATCCAGCAGCTATCATCTTAATTATTTGGGAAATTACAAAATTGCAAATAAAACATTTCTACATGTTCACATACATCAACAAATACTTATCCCCTAAATGTATGAATTAAACAAACTATTATTTTTTTGTGATATATTTCTAATTATTGATAATTCCGTGTACATTACACCACTCTTTTAAATTTTCGTATTTTGTGCTGTAAAGTGCAATGTTTATAATACTCAGTCAAGAAAATTCTCAAAATTAAACTTAGAACTTCCATAAAGTGTAAAATGAAAACATCAAAAAGTGCGACATATTTTTTTTACATCCAATTATAACTCACTTTATCTAATTAACGTATTATTAATTGGCATAAAAATATCTAAACTAATAATTTATAGTAACTCTACATTTACACCTGATAAGAATTTTTTTTATAAGAAAATCAAAACTTACAACAATATAGAATGTAACGATCCCTAAACTTGAAACATATAATGATTATAAATGTTGAACTATTTTTAAATTGGATACAAATGGATAGGCTTGATATTTATACCCGTAGTTGTACAGTAAAAAACTGCGAGCATATCTGAATCTATTCATAACTCTCTATCTATTCAATTGGTCTCTGTACATGGTTATAAATCAGTGGCAAAAATCGTACCCTCGGGAATTCCTCAGGGATCGAATCTTGGGCCCCTGTTTTTCCTAATATTCGTGAATGATTTGTGTGAACATATCTCATCTTCTTTTAAAATGTACGCCGATGATTTAAAAATATATCGAACAATTAATAATGATAGTGACGTTGTTTCTTTGCAACGTGATATAGATTGTATCCAACACTGGTGCGTCAAAAATAATATGATTTTGAACGTTGATAAATGCTTACATATAAAGTTCACAAAAAAGAGGAATCCGCGTCAAGTATCCTACTTCATTAATGGTTTCAAACTTCAAGAAGTAGCATATGTACGTGACTTAGGCGTTATAGTAGATAGCACGCTTAGTTTTCGCCCTCACTATGATGCGATGATAAAAAGAGCCTCTAAAATGTCTGGATTCATTGCAAGGCAAACGAAAATATTTAGAGAACCCAAGATATCCTTGTTGATATATAATACTCTGGTACGAGGTATCTTGGAATATTGTAGTCCTGTCTGGAATCCAACCTACCAGGTGCACTCAACCAGAATGGAACAAGTACAAAAACGTTTTTATACCATCTCACGTTCATTGATAACAAATGCTACTCTCTACACTCATATCAATCACGTTTAGCTTATTACAATCTACTAACGTTGCAATCCCGTAGAACCATATTGGATTTATCTTTCCTATTTAAGATTTTAAGTAGCCGCATTGACAGTTCATTTCTGTTGGGACAAATATGTATCTCAGTACCACGCAACAACAGTCGTTTGCAGAATCGCAAAACATTCTTCCTACCGAAGTATTCGACAAACGTTGGACAACACTCGCCCCTCTACCGAATGTGCCACACATACAATAATATACAATCTAAATTTGATATTTTTCATTGTTCTTTAGCCTCAATAAAATCTCAATTGGAAAAAAATTGTACTTAATTTTTTTTAACTTCATTTTATTTATTTTCTCTGAATATTTAAACTTCATTTAAATGTTTGAGCTCTCGTATTAGTATTAGTAACAACTTTATCGTATCAGTGTCAACAGAATCAAACTCTTTTGTAATCAGTTTTGTGAAATAAATTAAAAAAAAAA
>MU160253.1:28035-38608 GCA_015888305.1 Antheraea pernyi
GCCATCCGCCCTACTCACCAGACCTTGCGCCTACAGACTACTACTTTTTCCAGAATTTGGATAACTCCTTGGCAGAAAAAAATTCAATACTCGAGAGGCAGTACAAAATGCCTTTGAAGAATTTGTTGCCTCCCGTCCATCTGATTTCTTTAAGAAGGGCATCAATAAACTGCCACTGCGTTGGCAAAGATGCATTGATTGCATGGGTGATTACTTCGATTAATACAAATAAAAAATACATTTTTAAAAATCGTTTAAATTTTTTAATACAAAACGGCAATTTCATAGGCAAACCTAATATTTTCAAGAGGTCCCATTTTAAGTTTTCATTAGTAGTGGACCTTGGATTTCAAAGACATATTTATAGTGACTCAGGTATTGGCAGGTTGGTCAAAGATATTCAGGTGTATTGTTATGGTAACTTCTTTATATTTAATTTTATTCTTTGTTTAAATATCTTTTTAGTTTTTCTCTTATGTCGTACACAAAAAAATCGTAAGAATTTGTAGGTTTTCAAATTACAAGTATTAAACAATGTATATATTCAATTGCAAAGAACTCAAAACGATGGTTACTTTACTTGTAAATGGTGTGTAGACAACAACCTCGTAATGAAGGGTTATTGCAGGGGTGCTCAAACTGTCGATTGCGAGTACCTTTTGAGTCGATCTTGAGAAAAATTTACCGATATAGAATTAGCCACAGATTTTGTTTTAATAGTTAATAAATGGAAATTGGCCTATATAACACCAATTCACAAGGCAGGAGATCTCAGCGATGTGACACCGTACCGCCCTATATCAATTCTGTCGGCCTTTGGTAAGATTCTTGAATCATTAGTGCAAAATGTAATATACAGACATGTATCTCAGATCCTGCATTGCAATCAGCATGGTTTCCGAGCCAAAAAATCTACTGCTACAAATCTTATAGAATATGTAACTGAGATGGCCCGGGAGCTGGACAAAAAGAACGAAGTACATGCTGTGTATACTGACTTCAAAAAAGCATTCGATCTTGTACAGCACGATTTACTTATTGTTAAACTTGCAGAAATTGGTATTCACGGCTCATTACTGCGATGGTGTGAATCATACTTGCGTAATCGTTCACAATTGGTCTCTGTACATGGTTATAAATCAGTGGCAAAAATCGTACCCTCGGGAATTCCTCAGGGATCGAATCTTGGGCCCCTGTTTTTCCTAATATTCGTGAATGATTTGTGTGAACATATCTCATCTTCTTTTAAAATGTACGCCGATGATTTAAAAATATATCGAACAATTAATAATGATAGTGACGTTGTTTCTTTGCAACGTGATATAGATTGTATCCAACACTGTTGCGTCAAAAATAATATGATTTTGAACGTTGATAAATGCTTACATATAAAGTTCACAAAAAAGAGGAATCCGCGTCAAGTATCCTACTTCATTAATGGTTTCAAACTTCAAGAAGTAGCATATGTACTTAGGCGTTATAGTAGATAGCACGCTTAGTTTTCGCCCTCACTATGGTGCGATGATAAAAAGAGCCTCTAAAATGTCTGGATTCATTGCAAGGCAAACGAAAATATTTAGAGAACCCAAGATATCCTTGTTGATATATAATACTCTGGTACGAGGTATCTTGGAATATTGTAGTCCCGTCTGGAATCCAACATACCAGGTGCACTCAACCAGAATGGAACAAGTACAAAAACGTTTTTTATACCATCTCACATTCATTGATAACAAGTGCTACTCTCTACACTCATATCAATCACGTTTAGCTTATTACAATCTACTAACGTTGCAATCCCGTAGAACCATATTGGATTTATCTTTCCTGTTTAAGATTTTAAGTAGCCGCATTGACAGTTCATTTCTGTTGGGACAAATATGTATCTCAGTACCACGGAACAACAGTCGTTTGCAGAATCGCAAAACATTCTTCCTACCGAAGTATTCGACAAACGTTGGACAACACTCGCTTACAGCCAATTATAACTCACTTTATCTAATTAACGTATTATTAATTGGCATAAAAATATCTAAACTAATAATTTATAGTAACTCTACATTTACACCTGATTGCTCCTGATAAGAAAACTTTCTACAAGTAAATCAAAACTTACAACAATATAAAATGTAACGATCCCTAAACTTGAAACCTATAATGATTATAAATGTTTAACTATTTTTAAATTGGATACAAATGGATAGGCTTGATATTTATACCTGTAGTTGTACAGTAAAAAACCGCGAGCATATCTGAATTTATTCATAACTCTATAAAAAACTTAGGAGCAACCTGTACATGAAAGAAACCAATGTAATTGACTACAAATATTATAAAATAAAACATCAAATATAATTATAACATTTAATAATCAAATTCAATCACAAAATATATAAAGAGACACACCTGTACATGAAAGAAACCAATGTAATTGACTACAAATATTATAAAATAAAACATCAAATATAATTATAACATTTAATAATCAAATTCAATCACAAAATATATAAAGAGACACTGAGAGATGTATAAGAATAGCAGAAATCGTATAAGCTTACACTTACGTTCAAATAATAGCATAGATCATATATATTATATGAATACAGATAAAGAATAGCTTGAATATATACTATAAGTTAATTCACTCCACAGCTGCAATATCCCGGTTCAGGTTTCCTCAAGGTTTCCTACACCGTCGGCCGATAGTGTTACCGAACTAAATTAGTAAACGTACGCGAATTAAAAAAAAATTGTGGCCACATTCTGGCGTTCGAACTTTTGAACATCAGTTTCATTTTCCTCCGATCAAATCTCTCGACCACCACCACCATAATCCAGATTAATTAGATATATTAAATAAATAATCTTATTAAATATTATACCATATTATATAATATAACCATATTACTTCATGAGATCTACATTCGTTTGTATGGAGCTCAAACCTATGATGAACAGTCCACGGGTTAATTCAATATATTCTACAAAATTAAATAGACACTACATATTTTTATGTAATTATTGTCTAATGTTACATTACATTTTTCAGTAACATTAGTGAGGCAAAGGTCATAAATTTTAGGCCGAATGAAGCGTTCGTTTTATTAATATTTCTCAAACAACTTCAATATC
Source organism: Antheraea pernyi (assembly GCA_015888305.1). Taxonomy (NCBI): domain Eukaryota; kingdom Metazoa; phylum Arthropoda; class Insecta; order Lepidoptera; family Saturniidae; genus Antheraea; species Antheraea pernyi. Next base: position 31,168 of record MU160253.1, read on the forward strand.
TGCACAAGTTTTAGAAATCTTTAGCAGTTGTAAAAGCTCGCAAGTTGCCACATTGTCCCGGCAATAAATCTATTTCTTGACACGTGTGTGCTCTCGTTTCACATTGTTGTATCTGTGTGCGTGCTAATATGCGCGGGCGCACTGCATTGTTGCCAGATATTCCCACCCCCGGTGATAATATGGATTCAGTAGTTTTGATACTTTTGCGTATATTTTTCTTATAAGGCTTAATTCTTACTTCAAATAGTAAACAGTAAAAATGTGACATGATCTAGAAAATAAATATTAATGTATTTTCTGTAAAACGCAGTCATCTCTTTATAATGTACATGTTAATATTATAAAGTCACTATACCAATGTGACGGCCGTAGCAATTGATAGGTTCATCCATCGGGCCGTGAGCAATATGGCTTGAGACATTGTGGGTAATCCACTAAAAAAATGGGCATTAAAGATGATAATGAAGCCGCTATAAACTTATAACCCGACATAGTAACATTTTTTTATTTTTTTTAATGTCATAACTGGCAAACGAACTTGTGGGTCACCTGATATTAAGTGATCACATACATAAATATGTATATATATCACATACATAGAGATACATAGACACTAACAACACCGGAGGAGTCGAAAGTGCGTTGCCAGCCTATGTTTGGGGGAAAGGGAGTGAGGGGGGAGAGGAGAGGGGAATGGAGGTGGTCCTCCGGCGCTATCACTGACCAAACAAAACGCAACAATGCAAGCACTGTTACTTCACGTCGGTTTTCTATGAGAGGGTGGTACTACCCCGGGCGAGCTGACCCATTCATAGCTTAAATCAGTAATAGCTTCAGCGTGGCTCTACCACCTATAAAAACTATTTTATTGATCACATTTACTATTCGATAAATTATTTTATAAAAAAAAAACACAATATGAATGAAGAATGTCCAGTCTGGGAGAGAGTGTCACCATTATAATATTCAAAAATAGATAGTATACTCGAAACGTGAATGATGAAAGGGTAACAAAAAATATATATAATACGTGTGCCGTGCGATCAACAAATTTTTATGCAGATCAAATAGAAAAGGTACTGATTATAGAGAAAGTTAAAAGCAATCAAAAACGGCACGATTGCGCAAAAGCGGTAAAAGGTTTCGTGAAAAAAAAAAAAAACTGTTAATTATTCTGAAATGATAACCACTATAAACGTAAGTAAAATTCAGTTTTTAACGTGTTTACGATAAGCGACACATGTGTAATACGCGTTTCAAATAAGAAGATAATTGTCAAACCGCCATCTCACTTCGCATTTTATATGCGACTTGACTACAAAATGAAAATAAAATTGATCTGAAATATAGGGGCATAATAAAGTATAAGTAACACAAGATGGCCGCATGTTTATTAGAACTCGTTTTCACCATCGTAATGTAAAATAAAAATATTTTAATCACTTCATACATGTATCCAAATATCCATTTTATGTTTTTTTTTTTAACTCGCAGTACAATTTTGACAAGTAGCAAGTGAAGTTGTTAGATACGTGATTATCTTCTTATATGAAACACGCCAACGGAACATTTTACGTTGAGGTATTAAAAACTTAATAATTTTAGAAATATATTTATTAAACATTTTGAATGATATTTTTATTTTTTACATTGCGCTTTGTTAAAAGCAATAACTAATTACATTATTGCACGTTATTGATAGTGATAAACAAACTTAAATTTTTAAGTGTCTTTTATCTAAATAAATAAACCTTATATTACCTTTTGCCTCTTTATTTCCTACATTCTATAAAATATTAGATTCAATGTATAATTTAGGCAAATTCTTCGAATGATTTCGATAACTGATGAATATAAAAACATAATTTCCTTCATTGATTATTCTAGCCAGTTCTCATTAGAGCAATGGTTGGAACTGATAATAACATCTACCTTTTATAAATGCCTTATAGGGTATGAATTAAATGTCTTTGTTAGATTTAAAGCATACCATTACAATACCGTATAATTAATACTTGTACAGCAATCGTATAGAGGACTTAAGACTCCAAGCAAAATAACGATCAGAAGCATTTTTAACAAAAAAAATACACATAAGTTACTTAGCCTCTACAGTACTACCATAATTCAGAATGGTATCTGATACTTCGCGTTTTGTTCATTTTCTTATATATATAAATGCTACGTGTGTACTAGGATTTGGAAAACTTGAAGACACTCGGTGTGCTCTTCTTTTGGGGTTTATTTTCGGCGACCTTGAAACAATATTAATAATGTCATTATTTAAACTAAGTATTGAAAATATAGACCACTCACTGATCGTCACACAAGGACAACATAGACCCATATAAGGTATAACTGCGGGCCGCACGTTCGTATAGTCCGCGTCAAATGTTATGGCCGCTCTGAATGTAGTTTTGAATTCGGCTTTGCGCATACATAGTACACTCAAGAAGTTAATACAAAACAAATTCAAAATATTAACTTAACATTGACATTTATTCATCTTTTTACGATATTATATGTACAGTATAGTACGTTTTTAATCAATTATGATTCTAGGAGATATTTGCCTATTACATTAAGTAATAATAATGTGGCAGTACAACGATCACATTACAATTTTAAAAAGATTTTGTAAAATAAAGTTACGACTTCCAATTGTGTCATCTTGTAAACGCTTTGACAGCTAATTTACGTAAACCTCTTTATTTTACATAGATAAAGACTATTTACAAATTATTTGAGATAAAAACGAACTGATAATAAAAATTGAATCATTACTAAGGTAATAAAACAACAGTAAAAACTAGAAATGGACAATAGTAGCTGAACAATAAACAAAATTAGAAAATTAACAGTTCACCACATTATGTATTTGTCAGTTATAATTAAATCCAAACATCGTTTAATCACCTAGTTGTTGAGTTTTGGGTGATCGCGTACTTTAATTGAATGATCCGCCTTATGCAGTATTTGTTTCTATCTATGGGACATATCTTGTAGCATATATTGTGCAGGTTGTGCGTGTTATAATACCGCTATTGTAAATAAAATATATTCATAACAAATAAATAATTTGTAATAAACAACGTCTTCCATAGAAACGTCATTTTTTTAAGTGGGTGGGTCTTCTAATAAAGACAAATCTACAAGAAAAAAAAAGAACGAAAATAGCAATCACATTTAATTACCAACAACAGAACTAAATTGAATTCTGAATGCAACTGTACTGCAACTAATAATGACAGGACACATGTGTCAACGTGGGTGGGATAGGGGGCGGGGTACGCGCGCGGGCGAGCTTGCACCCCTTTTACCGCACTGCGTCCCTCTGATACCAGAATTTATGTTCTGCGCATCTACTTCAGAGCGGTTAAACAGTTTGACGCGGACTATATATTGCGTAATTTACACCACCAATAGATTGGTATATTTTTTATGAGTCGTTAAATTGCGATTACAGGCTGTTGATGATGAGGATTATTATTATAGAGGTATACAAATATAATGAATAGGCATGCTCACCGTCCTTTCTCCGAGCAGCAGCCGGGCCTTGTCCTCCTCGTGAGGGTCGGGAGGCGCGGCAGCTCTCCGGTGCAGCTGCAGCTTCTGACGGATCGCTTGGGACAGAAGTACTCTGGAGACAAACGAATCATACTGCTAGAGCTTATTTCTAAGTCTAGCTAGACTTTCTAGCTAACTACCACGCTCAAGTTGAAGTTTGTCGCCAAACATCTGTTCCGGAAGCTGCACTTGAGAATTAGCTCTAGGTTTAGCGTATTCACAATCTTGGGCCAAGTCATCATTTAAAATCAGGTAAGAATGTGGCCAAAGGCTGAAAACTTATAACAAAACGGTACAAGTTATCATCGCTTGATGATACTTCTTGGGATCGACATGTAAATTGTTATATTATTATTAAAAAAAAAACTATTAATTGTAATTGTAAACATAGTTACTTATTATCTGTAATGTGTGCCTTGTAAATAAATAAAATAAATTATTAATAATTTCTTATCTGGATGTTCATCCAGATATGACTCTGAAATTATTGGTACAATATAGATAGATATAAATCTACAAATATTCTAAAACAGAATTGCTTCTCGTGTCAGTCTGTGTATACCTTCGATCAACAATAACTAGATAAAGTGTCGGCGCCAAAAATACGTCTCCGTAAATAAGAAGAACTCACTTGAAATGTGTGCCCTTATTTTGTTTAGTTTGTTTGAAACACAGCCAATGTAAGCCAGTTTCACACGCCGCAGTGTATTCAAAAGATGCAAAAATAATACCCGAAAAAGCAATTTAACGGCCGGAGTATCTTACTTTCGCTAAATACATGTTGAATAAGTTATATTTTAAGCTTTAGACTAACAAATAATATCAAATTTTGAATAAAATTACCGATTTTAAACCTGTGATACAAATGTTTGGCGCTCGCCACGCACGAACACGCAAAATAACGGGGAAAAGTACTTTATTTATTGCGTCTTAAGGTTGAATTCACATAAATTTGTTTATGTTGTCTTTTCATTTGTAAGTGACGGGAGTAATTTATTGCTTTGCTCGTTTTATCGTAAGTATTAGATAATATTTTGAACATTTGTGACTTTATTACTAGGTGTCATGGTTGTAATTAGGTTGAACTTAAAACTGTTTTAAAACTTTTTTTCTCCCTTTCTTAGTAAACAAATAGCTACACATACTTTTTTTATCAGGAGAGGACAACGTCCGCCGAGCGCGCTAGTATTGTTATAAAATTATTTGAATGTTATATTAAACATACTAAATTAGCGCAACACATACCGACGAGGCATGTAATCACGGAGATAAGGAATCCGCAAAGTGAATACCTTCTGGTATCGGTCTTGGTGGCGAGCAGCAGGTCGAGCCAGGTCCACGTCACGTTGTGGTACTCGAGGGTCGGCATCACCAGCGGCAGATCGCGCACGTCCTCCAGGTTCTTCTCTTTATTGCCCTTGTACGACACTCTCACTGGAATCTCCGGGATCTTTATGTAGATGAACAGTTTGTTCTTCTCAGCTCTCTCCTGTTATCATTATAAACATTACATGTAAGTTAGCTAACAATATTTTCTTTTATTGTTGACTAGTTGTGCTCGCGGTTTCGCACGATTTCTATTACGTGGTAATTAATTTCAAAATATTATTAGAAATCTAATAGACAATCAAATTTTAAAGTGAAATATATTTTTGTGTATATAAATAGGCAGCGTGGAAACGGATAAAAACATCTCTCTCCTCTGTTTCTCAACCGAATATCTTTTTTTATAACGTAGACTTAGTCTTATTAAAAAATTTAAAAAAAATTCTATGGTCGATGTTCCACCACTAAACGAGTAGAGATAAATAAATGAGACTCGAAAAAAAATTAGTCGATTTTTTCTTCACCATACTGCTACAAAACATAAAAAAAAATAGTATAAGATATATCGATAATTTGTATAAAACGATAAGTTTAAGTCGATAGTAGTATAGACGATTTCACAAAACTGACTTTCATTTTCTCGACATCGTCTTTGTCCCTCTTGACGTAGAAGTTCGAGTTGGAATCTTTGCCCTTCTTCTTGACCTTCTTGGAGCCGGTGGAGACGAGGCTGGTGGAGGAGGAGGCGGCTTCCTCCTCGCCCTCCTCCATCGAGTCGGGGTCGCGCTCCGGGAAGCAGAACTTCAGCATTGTGTTGAAGAACTTTTTCGTGAGACCTGTTGGGGGCAAATACTCCTTGACACCGAATGATATATATTCTCACTAATACTATAAATGGGAGTAGTTATTTTATTCATAACCTTCTGTTATTTGGCTCTATATTATGTAATATCGGTTACGCTTTACGTAATATAGTTTGGTCATTGTGTACAAGTGAATTGGATGGGAAATAATACCACGCAACATTGACTCTGACTTGCTACAAGAACTCCCTGTTCTATAAGTTCTAAACAGACGGCCATCATCTTGTTAGTTCGTTGAAATGATTGCAAGAAACTTGTAATATCATTAGCTACTCGATAACAGCAGTATTAAAATAATCAACTGGAAGATTAGTAGCCAAAAATAAAATAAATATATTATAAATGCAAGAGTTCGTTGTTTTTTATACCAAAGTGCAGAAAACTTGCAGATGGCCCAACTGATGTTAAGTGGTTACCGTCGCCTATGGACAAGTTAGACAATACCAGAGCCATCACTGTTGTGTTACCGACCTTGAAAAACGTGTTTTAATCCTTTATACAAGAGCCCCATCAGTCATAACTGTGATGAACACGATACCAGGTAAAACCCATTCCACTTTTGTTTTCTTACGCTTGCATGCATTCATGTATTCCATGAGCACTAAAGGGGGGCATGGGAGTCTTCAATTTTGGTGAATTAGGGTTGGGGAGGGGGGCTTTTTGTGGGTGGTGATTACGTCAGCAATATTGATTATGTATTAATTAATATAAGTAAAAGCAACATACTTAAATATTGTCATATCTAAGATATATCCAACAGAAAATGTTATACCCGCACGATATTGGCTCATAAAGTAAAATTGCTACAACGATAACTTTCAAACCATATCTTTAGGCGTTTTAATCTTAAATTGTGCAAGAATACATAAAGTATAAAGTGAAGAACCTCTTACAGCAAGTGTAAACAGAGTAATTTTGTAAATACATTAATTTACATAGCCTGATACGCACACGGACGCAGCTGTGCACGCAGTAGCGCGCGCACACGCACGCATGCGCTGTGCATATGTAACCATACCCAAAACAGTACGCGTAAGAAAATATGGAGCGCCTCAATTATTACAAACAATTTTCAATAAGAAGTTTGTTATTCATGTTACAATGAAAGCGAAACTGAGCTACACCTGAACAAATATGGCGGTTTTACGAAAGCCTCGCGACCCATCTCGTTCATTATAATATAAATATACTACATTTAATTAGTTTAATTTTCAGTAATATTTATTTAACACTAACGAGATGGGTCGCGAGGCTTTCGTAAAACCGCCATATTTGTTCAGGTGTAGCTCAGTTTCGCTTTCGTTGTAACATGAATAACAAACGTCTTATTGAAAATTGTTTGTAATGATTGCGGCGCTCCATATTTCCTTACGCCTAGTGTTATGGGAATGATTACATATGCACAGCGCATGCGTGCGTGTGCGCGCGCCACTGCGTGCACAGCTGCGTCCGTGTGCGTATCAGGCTATGTAAATTAATGTATTTACAAAATTACTCTGTTTACACTTGCTGTAAGAGGTTCTTCACTTTATACTTTATGTATTCTTGCACAATTTAAGATTAGAACGCCTAAAAATATGGTTTGAAAATTATCGTTGTAGCAATTTTACTTTATGAGCCAATATCGTGCGGGTATAACATTTTCTGTTGGATATATCTTAGATATGACAATATTTAAGTATGTT
>MU160253.1:50107-72118 GCA_015888305.1 Antheraea pernyi
CCCGTTTTACTTACTATTCGATTTTTATTTGTAAAATGGGTAAATTATGTGATAAATAAATATTTCTTCTCACAATATTTTTTTTCTTTTGTGAAAAATCTTTACCTCCATATAAGGGCCTCCAAAAAAATTTTTATACGGGGCCCCGACAAGGCACGCTACGCCACTGGCAGGAGTCAATGTTATAAGTAGATCCGAACATAGATAAAATTGTTTGTGGGAGACAAGAAAATTTAAAGGAGCACATTCTCGTAATAAATACGTAAACAAAGAGAATGAAAACAAATAGTTGAAAATTGTCAGTTTGAAATGTCAAAATTAATTGTCATCCACCATCCTTTGTTATCAAACTTGCCAAAAAAATGATATAACAGTGCCAGGTGTTAAGTAATCAATTGAAATTAATAAATTATATAGTAAATGAACATCACAAGAGATTATGTTTCGGCGATCCATCAAACACCAATATTGAACCGTATCAGTTAATATATTTTAACACCATCTCCATTCTAATTAATACAAAAAGTAAGCATTTATTAATTTTCAACCTACGACTTTTACATTTCAACCGATTACAAAAACAAATCTTGATATGATTTGTTGAAAAAAAAATAATGGACACTATATACGTAGTACTTTATGTACGTATTGCGAATATATTATTATATTTATTGAATAATTAAATGGTTAGTCGCTTAGGTTGCACTACAGCACCACTGTAACATAACAAACAAAGTAATTGCAACATAACAAACCACTATATTCCCCCAAACCGGCACCCAAGAACATATATGTAAGACTAGCCGTACACTTTCATTGAAATAAAAACATATTATTATTTGAACATGATACTTTTTGATAGGCATTACAAAAAAAATGATGTAGTTGCCTTTTTGCAGTGAACAGAATGTTTAAAAAACACTAACTTGTACCGAGGTGGAGGGTGGAGGCGATATGACGTCAGCTTCCCGTTGATGTTTGGGTGAGGTGGCCGGCTGCTCCTCCTCTTTCAGTGCTTTCGTTGACAAATTCTTCTTTAATTGCTACATTACAACGTATAATATTTATTTCAAATTCTAGGTTAATGAGTACATTTATCGATGATTTTAGACCTATTTATCGACAAATCAAAGAATTTACTATGAATATAATAATACTAACAGGCGAAATGTTGGTAGAACACAACTTTACATATAATCAATGAAAACAAGATTTTTATATCGTTTAGAATTGTGGATAAAAAAAGTAATTTTATTTTCGGCTGGTATTATACGCATTGTTTAAGAGTGGTAAGGCGGAAGTCTCGCCATCTAGTTTGTGCGTGAAAAGTAACTGCGTTGACACGAGGGTGACATTTAGTTAGTAGGATTGTGTACTTTTTTCATTAAAAAAATGAGTGCGCACAGCTACTTACACACCTGCTGCATCATTAAAACAAATAAAAAAATGGTAGGGAGTTGAAGTAAAAAAATTGGAAACTTCATAGGGATGAATAACAATATTTAGATACACTATTATTATCATGGCAGTCCGGTGAAGCTGTAAAGACATTGCCAGGTCAATAACGTAGTCAGTTCGAGAATACAATTTTATCATGTATAAATACAGGCAAACTTTAACTTAGGTTTTCTTGGTTGTTTATTAGTTTTTGTTTTGATATTATTATTTGATATGTTAAATGTGACCATTAAGTGTTATATCCTAGAATATTGCGAGTGTTTAACCATTCATCTGGTATATGTTTTGTTAATATATTATGTACTAATGTTATTTGTGCTATGTATTTAGAATACTATCTTTATTTGCCACTAGCATATAAGGCAAAAATTTTGTAAAATATTTATTGAGTAATAAGACCGCGTGGGAACACTATACCTGAGTTTTGATGTAAGTATCGATGAGTGCGAAGGCGAGATCCCGGTTAAGCTTGGTCCAGGCGCCGCGCAAGTCGTGCACCGCCAGCTGGTGTGCGGGCGGCGCCGACCGCCCCTCCTCCCCCCGCCCCGCCCGCCACGCGCCCGTACGACACGCGCCGCACCGACAGGCAGTAACACTTCTCCATCGCCGCGGGACTCAGCGTCGAAAACTTAACCACCACACACACACACTAACTTATTAACATTGCAATAGAAGTGTAACTAAAGTAATATACTCACCCTACAATATTTCCAGTGCAACAGTTCTTTAAGACAGAGATTTCCAAACTGGGTTCCGTAGAATAGTCATCAGGGTTCCGACAAATTTATATTCATACAAAAACAGGTCAAGATTGGATGCTACCCCAGATATACGCATACAATTGTCGGAGATAATATCGAACTATAAAACAATTTCATTCTTCATATATAAAACTTTAAGTTAAGAATAATGTGTTTCAATTATATTACACACATGTTAAAAAAAATGTTTTTATATAAATTTCAGTGTTGATTGGTAATCATTTGATATAGGATTCCATAAAATAAAAGGTATTTGGTTGGTGTTCCGTAACCTTTAAAGATTAGGAATCCCACTTTAAAGATCTTCAATTTTGACTAAATCATTATACATACATTAGATGAACAACCTACAATAGTTACAATATTAGATGTATTGCATTCCTGGATAAACCATGCATATGTAATCAATATATGTATTCAAGAATAGTCGTGGGATATTTATATCCAACTTATGTGTAACATGTTGCATTGATTTAAAAAAAAAACCAAGCAAATATTAATAATACCTCATTTACTGTACAATATCATAAAAGCATGATGTTCATGACCCAAGGTTAAAAGTTAAATCACACATGGGTCATACATACATCAAGTAAAGACAGATTTATTTTAAACACCATCTATCAGCACATGTTCGTACTAATATGTTATCTGTAAATGTTTAATATTTCTTTCATATCATCAAAAAAATTATTTCAATGCCTTAGAAAACAGTGAGCATGAAAATTATGAAGGCCATGTATGTAGCAGCTTAACCAATTTAAAAATTATTGTTGATTTTATTTTATTAATTCGGTTTTAAGAAAAATCACATCTGTCAGGCATTCGACAACGGCTGATTTCTCTCTCCTTGTAATATTAAAAAACAATATTAATATTAAAATGGTAACCTCATCATTGTCCTTGTCGTCGGGAGTAGCGGCGAGGGTTTTGAGCCATATCTCGGCATCATTGAGTTCGCAGTTGATGTAGACTGTGGTCCAGTTGGCCCGAGGGCGCCGCACCAGCCCGTCCGTAGTGGGCACGAGGCTCAGCCGGTGCTCAGACCCGCAGGTCACACGAGCCCCTAACACCTCGATGCCACGTTGAAGCGATGATGATGACCAGTAGCATACCTTCCAAATTTAATAATTGAGTAGTCAATACCGATCATCTACATCGAGTTTCCTTATGAAGGAAAAATGCGTGACAATAAGTCTATCCTCATGATTATCAATCAAAAAAAAGAAGAAAGCAAGATATATTTATTCAGCACATGCAACACATATGTACAACTATATACATAAAAAATAAAAGTGAGACAAGTGTTACATGGGAGTGAAGAGGGCTTTGTCTCAGCATAAGCTGCAGGGAGTGAAAAGGGTCTTTGTCTCAGCATGAGCTGCAGGTTTGCAAGTGCAAGCGTTGCACCGCTGGTTTTCAGACAAACACACTGACGCACTTACACGACAATATCAAATTAATGTTATACATACCCTTAATAATATCTATATACGATACATAATTTATAATGATTTCACGAAACTGCGGAATTAGATACTATTTTCAAAAGACTGCGCACTAGTCAAAGGTCACATGATTTTACCAGTTTATTCAATTTATTCATTTACTGAACGGTATTTCCATTGTATATACATCTCGTTCTACCATCAGTTTCTCTATTTAAATATAGTAAGTCATTGTGTTCATTGGTCAATACAACTTGCAGTCAACATCGCGTTATTTTACTCCTTGCATACAAAATTAAACCTTATTACAACCATCAGTAGATAAAAATTATAATAGAAAGCGGCATATAAAATAAAAACAAACCTGCACGTTGTGAAGCGTGAGTGAGACGCTCACGTTGCGATAGTGGCGCGACAGTTGCGGCTTCCGCGGCCGCACGTTGCGGAACAATTGCCCGCGACGCGTCGGCCGAGTGATTCCCGATAATATTAATTTTAAGCTCTCGAACCATCTACCAAAGGATAATATCAAATATATGCAACTTTTAAATTGTAAAGAATTCCATAAGACAAATAGATAAAATATTTGTTTTGACACATCTAACTGTTATTAGAGAAAAAGTCAATCGTATACTTAATCATAAAAACATAACATAACTAATTTATATAATTAACTAAAGTAGTTTGAATAGTACTTCAAAAATTATTTATTGTTTTGTTAATTTGTATTTTGATTTAACAACGAATATCCATGTTTCAAAACTTCAATATTACTTTCTAACCTGAGCGTGCTTCCATAGAGTAGGAGCACAGGTCCATAATTATCTTTTTCGAGTGATTTGGACTCCATGCTCAGGTGCAGGTCGAGACCTTGAGATCTGAACGCGCGATATGAATCGTGTTCCTGTTAACATCAATTTGATCAATGTAAATGAATGCCCGTGATAAATAGATAATGCGATGTAACACACGCTAGATATTAATTATAACAAATCTTATAAATAACTAGCCACTGTCCGCGACTTCGTTCGTGTGGAAGTTACTTTGGGCTAACGCTAACACGCAGCAGAAACTCTCAAGAGGAAAAAATACCACGACTTTAAAACATTCTCCATTGGTGCTCCGTTCCTATTGGTCTTAACGTGATTATATATAGCCTTTCTCGATAAACGATCTATATATCCTTACTTTGGAGTCGTGGTATCGTAGACTTAATGTAAACTTAACGTAAACGCTTGCTGAAATTAAATTGTACCAACACCTTACAATTTTCATTAATCGCTGGCGCCTATGACTTTGGACCGCCGTCATGTTATGGGAGGGAGGGAGTAGAGGGAGGGAGCGGCACCTGGTTGCTGGAGTACTCGGGCAGCCGCGTGGGCGCGCAGGGTGCGACGGCGTGGTGGTCGCGCGCGTCGCCCACGCACTGCCAGCCCAGCTTCACGGAGAGCCGCAGCGCGGGCACGCTCAGCACGCGGCAGTCGTCGTACTTGCTCGCCGTGCGCACGAACACGTCCAGCGACCCCAGGAACCCCAGCCTACCTGCCGCCGCGTACGCTCACATCAACACTGTACTCCCACAATACTCTACGGATATCAAGACTAAACTCGTACAAACAGATTACGCTGAGGGGTGGCTCATCGATTCCTGGGAAACACTTTATCACTCCAAATATTGTAAACTAACACATAAAGCACCACGAAACATTATCATTCTTTTGAAAACTTATTGATATCATAAATAACATTGTAATAACCTGCTAGAGGTCTCCACCCTTTATTCTATAATGTATAAAAGCTTGTCACGGTGTGACCGAGAACAGTCCTTTGGATCCCTTGGGCTTATTTTCATTCGACTGAGTGCCTTCAACGGTCACACTTAAGACCTCGTAAAACTGTCAAGACCAATTAAACCAGCAGCGAGTAGATAATTCGCCAAATAAAATGTACAGTTTTATTCTGGGTATCAAACTTTACGTTCTATTTACATGTTTCAATAACAAACATTTTACAAAAGGTGCCACATTGACACACTTTTTTTAACACTCTTTATTTCGATTATTTATATTGCCAATAAACATTGAGTAATCCTCAGTATCAAATATGTAGAAAAAGAAAACGCTAACCATTAGTCCAGTCCAAAACCAAGTCGGTCCATGTGACCTCCATCTCCTCGGTGGTGTTGTAGGGGTCCAGCGAGACGTGCAGGAGGCAGGTGAACTTGGCGCAGTTGAGCGTGAGGCGGCCGTGCATCAGCAGCCGCACCTTGTCCCACCACGCGAGCGGGGCCGACGGGTCCAGCGACGGCCGGGACACTTGGTCGAAAGCTGAAAATATTGTAAACAAGTTTTTTATTGCTCATGTTATCTGTCTAATACCAAGGTAATGCTGCAACTCATAACTATTTGGAACCAAAGAACCTTCAAAAGGTTTTGTAGCCAACCATTTTTTTTTCTGCGTTTACTCATACGAATCTCACCAGTAATGTATACAATTGATTCAGTAGACCGGTACCGTTTAGATCGATTAGCGGGCGGACCACTCATTTTTGTCATATATCTCAGGACAAAAGTCGTCATAACAAAAACATCATAAATTCTACATAATAAAATGAAGGAAAGGAATAAAAACCGTATTACAAAAGGATCCGTGATGGCTCCTCTGATTCTCTTAGTATAAATAGCGTGCTCACGCCCAAGCCCTCGTAAGCACAAATCACATCGCTATTGTCTCACGATCAATTTCACCCACGTATACTCGTCGCGGCTCCTTTTGCCACCGTATCAAGCCTAATTTGTAGCCGACCATATCTTTTTTGCTGCGTTTACATGTTTGCATGTCACCAGTAATGTAATTGTTTAGAATCGATTCAGTAGACCGATTAGAATGAGGCGCATATCCCAGTCATATATCTCAGGACAAAAGTGCCATCGTAAATACATAACTGTACATTTTAAAATGAATATCTATTCTATTATATCTGGTATGTGTATGTACGTATGTGTATGTTCTGTGTATATATTCTAATGTATAAGAATCGTATTACAAAAGGAGCGGTGATGGCTCACTTTGATTCTCTTAGCATACGGGCAGCCGCGTGGGCGCGCAGGGTGCGACGGCGTGGTGGTCGCGCGCGTCGCCCACGCACTGCCAGCCCAGCTTCACGGAGAGCCGCAGCGCGGGCACGCTCAGCACGCGGCAGTCGTCGTACTTGCTCGCCGTGCGCACGAACACGTCCAGCGACCCCAGGAACCCCAGCCTACCTGCCGCCGCGTACGCTCACATCAACACTGTACTCCCACAATACTCTACGGATATCAAACTCGTACTAACAGATAACGCTGAGGGGTGACTCATCGATTCCTGGGATACACTTTATCGCTCCAAATATTGTAGACTAACATAAAATTCTACTTTAGATCATGTAGTTTGTTTTTTCTTTGTTTAATTCTTGATGTGTGCTAGTGTAGCGTGGAAAAATAATAGTCAAGAATATACACCAAATTACGATTTTTTAATTTGGAAAGTTATACGTGGTTTTTTGGTGGCGAAGTCTACACAACGACCGACTTAAAGGTAGGAGCCGTGGATAAATGCACCATACTTCACAATACCAAAAATAATGCGACAGCAGAGCTATCACAATGTTCCTACCCTTTGAAAAAAAAAATTTTTTTTTACGTAGTTGCAACATTACACAGTATTGCTAGCATAGACGTGCGAAGGTATATGTAAAAAAAAATCTAATTTTAAAAATAAAAATACGAATGAAAAGAATTATCCAGGTAGTCATTTTTTTTTTAACAAGACCAGCAATAACTCTTCTTCGTCTGAATCTATGACTCGATAGAACGCATGTATTGATGGACATCACTAAAATACAGTCGGACTGTAACCGCATTACACTCCGATTTAGCCATTTTAGGTCGTCTGCTGCTATCGCCCGGCTGTAGTACGACACCTGCTCATAAATCGGTTTATCGACTGTACAGCAGCAGCCTGACACAAATCGTCTAAATTGAAAGCTAATAAGCTCACCACCGTGTGATCGAGGGCTGCACTTGGCACACCCTTGAACTTATTACTTGATACCCCAAAAGTTTCGTAACGCTGTAAAGTTGCATCAAAACAACAACATTTATTCACATGTTTCAATAACAATCAATTTACCACGACACATTTTTATGTAACATTTCTTTTTCAACTATTAACATTGCTAACATGCAATAAATGATCCTCAGAATCGAACTTAATTTCTAACACCAACAAAATAAACACCTTTTACATAAGTCACAAAAAAGAAAATGCTAACCATTAGTCCAATCCAAAACCAAGTCGGTCCATGTGACCTCCATCTCCTCGGTGGTGTTGTAGGGGTCCAGCGAGACGTGCAGGAGGCAGGTGAACTTGGCGCAGTTGAGCGTGAGGCGGCCGTGCATCAGCAGCCGCACCTTGTCCCACCACGCGAGCGGGGCCGACGGGTCCAGCGACGGCCGGGACACTTGGTCGAAAGCTGAAAATATTGTAAACAAGTTTTTTATTGCTCATGTTATCTGTCTAATACCAAGGTAATGCTGCAACTCATAACTATTTGGAACCAAAGAACCTTCAAAAGGTTTTGTAGCCAACCATTTTTTTTTCTGCGTTTACTCATACGAATCTCACCAGTAATGTATACAATTGATTCAGTAGACCGGTACCGTTTAGATCGATTAGCGGGCGGACCACTCATTTTTGTCATATATCTCAGGACAAAAGTCATCATAACAAAAACATCATAAATACATGATTCTACATAATAAAATGAAGGAAAGGTATAAAAACCGTATTACAAAAGGATCCGTGATGGCTCCTCTGATTCTCTTAGTATACATAGTGTGCTCACGCCCAAGCCCTCGTAAGCACAAATCACATCGCTATTGTCTCACGATCAATTTCACCCACGTATACTCGTCGCGGCTCCTTTTGCCACCGTATCAAGCCTAATTTGTAGCCGACCATATCTTTTTTGCTGCGTTTACATGTTTGCATGTCACCAGTAATGTAATTGTTTAGAATCGATTCAGTAGACCGATTAGAATGAGGCGCATATCCCAGTCATATATCTCAGGACAAAAGTGCCATCGTAAATACATAACTGTACATTTTAAAATGAATATCTATTCTATTATATCTGGTATGTGTATGTACGTATGTGTATGTTCTGTGTATATATTCTAATGTATAAGAATCGTATTACAAAAGGAGCGGTGATGGCTCACTTTGATTCTCTTAGCATAGTGTGCTCGCGCCGACGCCCTGGTAACCACAGATCACATCGCCATTGTCTAGCGATAGATTTCACCCTCGTACACTCATTGCGGCTCCCTTTGCCAGTGTTTCAAATCTATGTTAAATTCCATGATGTAGAGCCCTTCAACACAAATCTAGCGCGATACAGTGACACAGAAAATAAGTTATTATACTTACAAAGGTTACAGTAAGCGATAACTGGTTCCCAGCAGGGACCGAACGCGTAGCTGTACTCCGCCATCTCGCAGCAGAGATCATAGTACCACTTGAGCGGCATCATACTGCGCTCCAGCTCCATCTCGCCCCACGGAGACCCTTGCTGGATAACCACACTACGGACAGCTGCAAACAGATACTCCTAATCAAGAAATGTTAAACAAAAAAAATCAACATAAACGACGAAAATGTGAAATATCAAATTCGAGCATTACTGAAAAACTTAATAAAATATAACAGTACGCTTTTTAATTTGATAAAACTGCTTTATTCGTTGTAGTAGTTAATTTCGTGATTAATAAGGCTAACGTTACGTGATTAAAAAATCGCGACCTTATAAACCTTCTGCAGTATACTTGGTATAACCAATAAATGATAAACTTTTCAGATAATTAAAATGTAGATGGCGTTAAAAATAAATTTACTGATTAGTTAGAAAACATTTTCAACTTATAATGTAGTACGAAGAGTCAAAAGTAGATGGCGTTTAAAACAATCAGAAAGTCACCAGATAATTAAAGGTTTTTTTTTTAATTACGAATATTGTGTAGGTATTGTAACCTCTAGGTGGCGGTTGTTCCTCTGCGGCCAACAGCGTGCCCCACATGCGCACGTCGCTCATGTTGAGCAGCGGCTGCGGGAAGTCACGCAGCAGCAGCTGCCACTGCGCGCAGCTCAGGTTCACGCTGCGGCACCACAGCGTCGTGAACTCGATGCCGTCCTCCGGCCACGGGCTGTCACGTTAACTAATTATATTCTAACTACGAGCCATGTTCTAAAACTACAGTTAATTTTTTGGGCTTTATGTACACGAATTCCCAGGGTCCTGGATCCTAGTTTAATATGTAGTTAGATCTTGGAGACTAGTTAGAGATTTATATACGGGTGTAGTAGTTGTTTGTCGTAATTAATTCTTTAATCTATTAGAATGAAGCGATGAGATATAATGAAAGTGAATGGTGAGATAGCGTGATGTTGGAGATGGTTGCGAGCAGTGAGTAGGAGGACCTGTCGACGTCGATGTCGCGCAGGCGGGCGGCGGCGGCGGCGCGGCCGTGCAGCGCGGGGTCGGCGAGCGCGAGCACGCGCATGCGCGAGAGCGTGCACGCGACGAGGCGCGAGCGTGGGCGCGGGGCGGCGCGGCACCGCTGCACGTAGATCTGCGCGTCCTTCTGCCGCAGCGCCGCGTACAGCTCCTCCACCTTGCCCGCCGGCAGGAACAGGTGCGGCTTGCACAGCTCCTGCACCTGCGACATCATTAACCCACTCCACCTTTATCTATATATCTACATTTTTGAGGTGTAAGCGGTGTCAAATAACATCTAAGACTTGAGACATCCAAGCCAACCTCACCTGCACGTGCTGCACCCTGCTGAATAACGAACGAGGCAATGGCGAAAGCGGGGTGATAGGGTTTTACAACCGAATGGGTCGCAACCACCATGTATATGGCGAAAAAGCCCGTCATAGTGATTCGCTTTTGCGGGTCGCGTTTCGGGATCAGCCTGTGCATATCCAGCTTTTCGCAGGCCGGCATGACAGCGGCGACTGGCGATGGGTCTAATGTCACTCGGTGGTCGCCATTGTCTTTGGATTGTACCGCGCTTACCATCAGGCACAGTGCATTCATTTTGCCGTGCTACCATAAAAAAAAAATTACCTACCTATACCTACCTATACATTAACGTGTAACAACAATAATCAACTACTTCTTTTTACGAAATCACCCTCACAGTACTGTTTAAAATACTGAAAAGATTACCCTGTCAGCTCTTAAATTTATAAGTAAGGGGTGCCACATCCATATTTTTTATTTCCCATATCATTAACAAGGACAAAACCCTAATTTTCATATATCAATAGATACTCGTAGATGCCACAGTTATAGTCACAGGTCTTGTGGCAAAATAACTAACCCACTTTTGTTTGATTACCAATTATATGTTCTGCCGCCTCCACATTCACCCCATCTGCGTCCCTCCGATACCGAAATTTGTTTTCTGTGCATCTATTTCAGAGCGGTCAAAAAGTTTGATGCGGACTATAGTTTAACAAGAAATTTGAAATTTCGGGAATTTAATTGGCAGATTTCGTTAAAACAAATTTAAGAAATCATAAAACATTTACACAGCTAAGAATACATGGAATCAGCAAAATATAGCATTAAAACAACACTGCCGGCTACGACAACCATGCGATCTTGTGATAACATATGCAATCAAATTTTAAATCTCTTTACACTAGAAAAGAATCCTACAGACGTTATTCATAGTAACAATTTACAGTCCAAAGTTTTACAAATACTAACCTTAGCGTCCAGCATGGTGCGTCGCTTCTGACTCTCTTTGTACTCGTCTTCCAAGAGCTCGTAGTTGTCACGCAGCTTCACTTCGAACGGATCGTCGCTCATTTCTATCAATAATTCTTCAATCTGTCAATAATTTTAATTTCTTTTGCCTTATTCTTATTAAAAACCTTCTCTATAATCATTTCATTAAAAGACAATTCTCTAGAAACAGTTTAAGTAACTTATTTTTAAATTTTTAAATATAGCCCAATTAACACATCACCTTCTTACCCTTATCCCACCTAAGTAGAATCAACACAACATATTTACTGTCAGATATCATCTCAGTATTCACACCTTTTAGACACATCATTTCACGCAATCTATCCATACCATATTCAGTTTTCCTCTACTCATATATCCATCCACCTTCATACCGAAATTTTTTCCAGTTACCTGACTTTTATCTCTCCTCATGACATGCCTATACTGTGCTAACCTATTACTCCTCAACTTCTCTGTCACCGATGATATTTTCAAGCTTCCTCTGCTATAGTCATTCTTAATATTATCCATTTAATTACACCACACATCCGTCTTAACATTTGCATCTCTGCCATATGTAATCTCTCATCCGACTTAATTCCAATAATTTAAAAGCATACCCGTATATGTAAATCACTGGGCAAGGGACTATCGGCCGTGAAAGGTTTCTTCTTCATGTCATGCACTATCTTGATCCATTTGAACAACGACACAAAGTCACCTTGAACGGCTTCCGCGAAACGATGCTTGTAGGGGAATATCACTCGGACTGAATCCACACTCACTGACCTGGGTATAATACAATTGGTACGTTCACGTGTTTTTCGAACTCAATATCAAATTTGTTCCACGACTCAAAACGCAAAAAAAGTCACGTAAGCAAAAATCGGTCTGAATTAAATTGCTTAATCTGACATTGTCTTGTGATTAAGTCAAAATCTTCGTGTTTATTTTTAACTTATACAAATTTCCATTCTGAAAATATAGTAGCATTTAAAGATGATTTATTAAACAAATTAAAAAAACAAATCAAGTAACAAAAACCGGTCGTAATATTAATTCATTATGTGTCGGTCAGATCGAAATATATCCCATAGGTATTTTACAAAATTTGTAGAATTTTTCATTCTGCTAAAGTTACATCAAAGAAAGTCGTTTTTGTAACCAAATTTAAAAAAAAATCAAGTTTCAAAGACGGTTCTAAATTAATATATCGCATGTTGATCACAGTCAAGAAATACCTACGTCACAAGTGTTTTTACATAAATATTCACTTAAATATAATTTTTAAGTAAATACAATTTGCATTCCGCCAAAATTACGTCGACCAATGGGATATTTTTAATCAACATAAAAAGAAAACAACAAAATATACTGTTACTGTACTGTCTGTGTATATTGGAGTACAATTTTTTCAGATACTGAACAACTTATTTTTATAATTCCGTTATTGGTGTAACCTATATACACTTTCGAAGATGTTAGCCTATAAACTAATAAGTTACCATACTTATATACAGACTTATTGTTGATCTATAATAGAGACTATTTATTTTCATACTATTTTCTATCAGATAACCTTAAAATGGTTTAAGGGACAAACAACTTACCAAACCTTATTCCATGCGAGCTGGAACCCTTCGTTGGCCTTCCTCTCGACCCTCACTTCATGGTCATCCGTCACCCGCTCCATGGCGAAACCTTCAACGGTTATCAGCTCGTCTCCGTTCAGCACCATGTGTAATTTACTCCAGTTTATCGATAGACCAGCTTCGTGGTCATACGATATCGTCATATCATCTGATGAACATTTTCACATATTATAAACATTCAGTGTGCAGTTAATACTGAAACAGCCACTTTAGTAATATAGGAGCGGCCGCAGTTTCTCTTGTGACGCCACAGTGGTAATTGGTAACGTGAGTGCTCTAGATCTGTATTGTATTATAAAAATTCATCCGTGGCATCCTAAGACAACATGTTGTTACGGTGTTAAATAATTCATAGTTGCATCAACACTTTTCAAATATATTTTTTTACAAATGACGTCCAAATAAATGAATAAATCTGTACATTCTGATAATCTAATGCATGCCCGTAAAAAGGTAAGGTAGTAAAAGAGCGCCATAATTTAAATAGTCGAAACAGCAACAAATTGATCATTCTTATGTGTCAGGCTCTAAATAAATATGTATAATATGAAATTTAAAGGAATTGACACGAAAAGGAAAGGTATATAAAATATGTAAAAGATACAATAAAATATGAGTTTAAACAAATCTGTTTACTTTATACTCTTACCAGTTCCGAATAGCATGTTATTCAACTCGGACAATATCAACGCGAGGTTCGTTTCACCTTTGAACGACACCCGCCAATCTAGTGCTCTGCTCCTCGCACTCACAGACGCTTCGGTTTTGCCGTCTCTTTCTGTGATCGTCTTCAACTCTTCTCTGAAATCCTTTACGGATCTTACGAATGTGAGTATCTTGAGATGCAAATTGGCGCTCCACTCGAAGTCCACGTTTTCAAGGAACTGGAAGTCTATGAGGACAGAGTGACGTTCTTTTGATGGAGTATACTCGACCCTGGCCAGTTTCACGTGGAAGAACGTTACTGGAATCTCATCTGACCTTTGGCAATGCACGTTACCTGCACATAGAAAAAAGTTTTTTTTTTTTTAAACTAGCCTCTTGATTATTACTGCCATTGTCGAGTAGGTAATAATAAAAATATCTTGTGATAATTTCAATATTCTTACAAGATGGTACACCCTTTGTTAGAACTTTTCATGTAGTATTTGTGGATAAATCAGAATTCATGCTTTGCAGTGTTATTTCTGACACTGTTTTTTTTTATTAAGTTTTATATTGTCATTTTTTTTTATGTCATAGGAGGCAAACGAATGGTTGGGTCACCTGAGATTAAGTGATCACCACCGTCCATAGACACTTGCAACACCAGAGGAGTTGCAAGTGCGTTGACAGCCTGTGTTTGGGGGGAGAGGAGAGAGGAGTGAGGAGGGGAGGTGGTCCTCAGGCGCTCTCACTGACCGAACGAAACGCAACAATGCAAGCACTGTTACTTCACGTCGGTTTTCTGTGTGTCGGGTGGTAGTACCGGGGGCGAGCCGACCCATTCATGCTGAAATCAGTAATAGCTTCAGCATGGCTCTACCTCCTACACAATGCAGACAAAATCGCAGATGTTTTCTAGTCATACAAAAATTGATTATATAGAGACAAGTCCTCGAATCCAATTTGCCACCACGCTGGAGAAAAGTATATTATAAACAAAACAATGTATATTATTAGTACTATATATTAGGGCTCACTTTTCTATAACTCACCTTTATAAGGCACCATATCCACAACCTTCAGACCTGATATGACAGCACCGGATTTCAACACCGTCTTCTCAAGAGTTACAGCATCCACTCTCATCATCAAACACATGTCCTTGTCCACGATCAGGAACATATTTATGTGTGACAGAGCCACATTCACTGATATGTTAAGTGGCGAGTCAGTATTTTCAACTTGTTGGTCAGACTTTACAGTACTGCCCTTGTACTGGTCCAAACATTCGACCAACGTTGTGATGGTTTCGGCCATAGTTTTGCTCCATTCGAATCGTAGGCAGTCCATCATAGCTTCAACCTGAGAATGATAGTCAGTCAATGCCAATAATAGTGAGGTGGACAAACTCCAACGAGTGTATAAAAAAAAATTAATAAAATATGAAACGATTAGTTAAAGCTCATAGAAAATAAAGATATAGATAAAATAAAATCATTTGAAAATGTTTCTCTTATTACGAACATATAGTCCAAATGTATAAGATTTTTAAATAACTTAATCAAGTAAATGAATCCACTGGTATTGCACAAAATTTTCGATATTCTATTTCCAAGAAAACTTTGTAAACTGATGCGAAATATACAAGGAAATATTTTGTAGTAAGTTTAAACAAGAGAGGTGTTATTACAAAAAAGTTAAATACGTATTGAATGCTTGCTTTTAAAAAGTTTGGATACTACGTATTAAATGCACCGCGCTCGCCGAACGTTCGACATCTTGCTCTTCAATCTCTGTTTGATTAGGTTAGGTTAGACTTGCGAAAAAGGATAACACGATCTTGCCGCGGCAGCCGTCGGCAAGTGCGGTGGATTTAATACGTAAGTAACTAAACTTTTTTAAAGCAAGTATTCAATACGTATTTAACTTTTTTGTAATAACACCGTATATTTTTTATTGATAAGATATATGTATATGAAATATATGTAAAATAAAAAACTCATTGAACCTTAAGACGGGTTTATTGCACTTGAGAGCTAGTTCATCTCTAAGTTGAACATGTTTACCATTTTAAACCGCATGATCGTTTATCATCAGATGAAATTGTGGGTAAAACCTAAGACTACAAAAAAAAAATTAGATTCGCAATAAACCTTCTTGGATAAATATACAATAAAATGCAAAAAAAAAAAAACATTTCAAATCTCACTAACAGCTCCAAAGATTAGCGCTCTTACAACAAAGAAAATTGCGTGGTAGATTGTAACGACTTATATAGATTACAATTTATTTATAATAATTTCGATCAAGGATTATGATGCCGGAGAGTTCAGCTCGGTGACGATTGATCTCCCGGTATGCTTTCTACTGGCACGTGAGCTACGGACAGCATTTTGATACACTTGCCAGTAGCTTGTCCCTACCAGTAACTGGTATGTTTTTGTACCAGTAACAAAGCATGTGTATTCTGGACTTTAGGATAGTAGACTAGCCATCCGATCGCTACAGTAGCATTTACCTTGGAATCCCTGGGTCCGTGGCTACCCCACTTGACAAGGGCGACGGCCAACAAGGCAGAACCCCACGCGTGCTGGCGACGTGGAGGCGCGTCCCTCAGCGCCAGACACCCCTCCCCGGTGGCCAACCAGCCACCGTCCACCAGGAGTTCAGTACTCCAGTGCCGCGATCCCACCACTAGTCGAGCCACTCGAGATTTGTACGACTCCTCTGTTCATTTTCACCACATAAACAATATTATGACACAAGACAATAACTAATAATTTATCTATTCGTTTCTCGTTAAGTTAGAACTCGATAGCAATAAGCGACAAATCTTTGAAACCAGAATCAAGACTTTCACAAATGCGCTTATTGAAACGAAATGATAAATGCTCGGCAGCTATTCAAACTGGTAATAGTATTTTAAAGGATTCATGTAGGTCAGACTAAGTCTTCAAAGTCTTGGCTCACTATAACGATTCATACCATGAACGTGTTATGAACGGAAAAAAAAACACGACAGACCCCATTATACCCATTGGCAAGTATTCATATATGTATTTTCAGAAATTCGGTGTACGTGCATATGTTCAGCCATGATTACGGTATTTGTTGGTGACGGCAAGATTTAGTGGCATTTAAGTTACGATTACGATCATGGTATGATCGAGTGTAATGAGCAGAGGATTTTTACTTTCACTTTGGTTATTATTACTTTCATTAAGATTGTTAAAATGTCTTCTAAAAACTGAAAACAAATTTAAATAGTTATTCGCAGATTTCAGAAATACAAACAAAATTTTGAAACTTTTATTTATTTTAATTGTTTATTATTTAAAATGTTAGAAAAACTGCTAAAAGATTGACAGAATTTGGTCTAATATAAAGTTAATGCCGAGAATTTTTTCTCCTTATAAATAGTTTTCGTTCTACAGAGGGAAGAGAACGAATAAATAGTTTTGTGGTAAACCAACCAAGTTTGAACTGATTTCTACGTTATACAATGTTTTTCGTTATGACGAAGGATGTTATAAAGACTGTATATGTTATTAAAAAAATGAAACACAAAACTTAGAGCAGTAGAAGCATCGGTTATTTATAATGAACCTCTAGTGTCGAGGAGCTGGTCCAGCTTGACCTTGAGGCCGGCACAGCCGCCCGCGAGCGCGCACCGCCCTCCCAGCCGCGCGTGCAACGTCACCGCGCGCAGCTCCGCGCACCCCTGCACCACGCACGACGTGCACACGCGCCACACCCACAGCGGCGTGCTCCCACCTACACACAACAAAAACCCACCCCACCTCACTTCTTCATCACTCTCCATTTCTTGTCTACCACCCCTAACATTACAACTCTTCGTAAAGTGTCTTGATTGGGAAGATATTTTGAATAAGCTTCGTTTGCGCAATGCCATATACTCTGGTCCAGCTTGACCTTGAGGCCGGCACAGCCCCCCGCGAGCGCGCACCGCCCCAGCCGCGCGTGCAACGTCACCGCGCGCAGCTCCGCGCACCCCTGCACCACGCACGACGTGCACACGCGCCACACCCACAGCGGCGTGCTCCCACCTACACACAACAAAAACCCACCCCACCTCACTTCTTCATCACTCTCCATTTCTTGTCTACCACCCCTAACATTACAACTCTTCGTAAAGTGTCTTGATTGGGAAGATATTTTGAATAAGCTTCGTTTGCGCAATGCCATATACTTATATCTAGTGCGTATATCGTAGTTTCTCTCAGGGGCGAATATAATACATGATAGTACATGTACACTAATATAGTACATGATGCAATAAACCAAATTTTAAAGAATGTAGTGAAAATGTTGGTAAAACTTTTAAACTCAAACCCCTTTAAAAACTATTTACTCACTAGAGAAGAGATGTAAGAGGGTATTATTATTCTTATTTATACATTTTATCCACTCACCTGTCGTCTTTCTTTCTGTAAGTCTCATAGTATTCGATTTTTCCATTTTATTCTTCATTAATGAATACCATTTCAATGCATCTTTATGATCATACAACACATTCAAGGTACTTATTATCAAATATAAATTCAGTACACCCTTTTCAAGCTGTAAATATTTTTTAAAATATCTTGATTAATATAATGTTATATATAATTATGAACCACTATGAGCAATATAAATATGTATATTATGAACATTATGCAAGGAAAAACGTACCTTAGCGTCAAGTTTCAGTTTATTCAAGAACAATAATGTATTTTCGTTTGCTGAAACCTGATACTGGTCCATTTGGAATGCTACATATACTTGCGGCAAGCTCATCATCTCACAACCATCATCTATGTGAGATGATGCTGCGCTAAATCTTGAGTTTACCTAGAAATAATAAAATTATCAATTACTAGCGACAGGCTTCGACTACAGGCGGTTGTAATGTACTTATAGTAAACAAAATTATCAATTACTGCAATGTACTTATGTAGCATTAGAATATACGAAAATAAATGTATATATTTTTTTCGAACTGACTATGCTATTGACTTTTTCCTCTCGCAGGGTATTGGGGAGACAGACTTGCTTGTGAAGAAGCTGACTCCTAGAAACTGTTATGCCACCCACAGGCATGTGTATTGCAGTTGCCAGTAACCGGCATGCCTATTTACCAGCATGTGGTACACCATTTACAGGCATGTGTATTCTCGGCCCATTGTTTATGTTATCACACCCCACATTCTGTAATAGCAGTTATTTTAGGTTCATCATCAGCATCATTACCCTTATCCCACCTAAGTAGGGTCGGCACAAAATGTTTTCTTTTTCCACTCTCTCCTGTCAAATTGTCATCTCAGTGTTCAGTCCATCCATACCTTCTTTGGTCTTCCTCTGCTCGTATATCCGTCCACCATTATACTCAACAATTTTCTAGTTATATCTACAATATTATTTCGTACTATCGAGAACCGTTCCCTATGCTAGCGCCTTTTTTGGTGGGTCTTGGAACTATTATTTAGTACTTAGAGCTGGACACTTTTTCAACACGTCCCCCATATGAGTTAGTTCTCTTTACCTCTCTACCCATGTAATTATTTTTTTAAACCGGTAAGTATTTTTTAAATTTATCATTTAAAATAAAAAATCATTTATTTCTTTCTTTATAATTGCACTATAGATAAAAGGGATATATCATTAAGTATCTCAGTGTTAATTCCGAAGGAAAAGTATAGCTGATTATAAAAGAAAATGTAAGGCATATATATATATGTACCTCCAATAGCCAGACAGCTCCTGATCTCTGGACAGCCGGTCATCTTCAAGTGTTTGATAAAATGCTGGATAATATCGTGGGTTTGTTTCGCCAGTTCTCGCGAGGGACAGATGATCAGCCCATAGGGACCCTCGTTTCTGGGTATTCATCAAGTTATTTATCATATCAATACACTGTCAATATGTAAAGTTATGAGTAATACTATTAGAAATTCTCAAGTATATTCCTACTAGCTTTTTTTTATAGTCTGACCGCAACCGCTGTACCGCGCCTTAGGTATGCGCGGGGAGGTGGGGAGTTGGAATGAAAGAACATGAACTCGCATGAGATTCGTAGATTGACACATATGTTACGATATCAAAGCACAAGTTTTTGAAGGTGTATATTTACGAGTATAATTATGTCCAATCCCTTTTTTGTCCAATATGATATTTAGATAAGGACAAATAAAGAACCAATATGAATGAAATGAATCTTAAATTCTTGGCAAAATAAAATCTTAACGTATAACGCACGACTCATCTTTAGATATTTTATCTCATGTGCATGTGACACAGACAGTCCGTTCACCCCCACAGAAATATACATATAGCAAAGTATATATCAATTAAATATAGACAATTTGATTAAACTCTGATTTTGTTAATATGAATAAATAAGGACAAGGCATGTAAAATGAGAGGGTTATTATTCATACAAATATTGACTCCGTAGTCCGGTGAACCTGTGAAGACCCTACCAGATCAATAGCGTAGTCAGTTCGAGAAAAAAAAATCCTAATATTTACACAATATATTGATTACAGCACCATCTAACGTACATATCTGTAAACATCTTCAAAACTACATATATATTAGTTCATGTGATTCTCGTTTAACACACTAGATGGGGGTAAATAAGCACAACTATGTTTATACGTAGTCTGGCCATAAATACTGTTACAATTAAAAATAAACAAAATATTACATTTGAATTTGGAATCTGTCATTTTTATATGATTAAATATTCATTGAGATTTCTCATTTTGGCGCCAATACATTGTACAATATTTTGCGATAATAAAATGGAGTGTGGTGATAAAGAGAACCGAATCGCTGTGATTGCATTACAAAAAGTAGGTATGGAGCCAAAAACAATATTTAAAACTCTCCATACGCTTTTTAGTAGTAAATTGTTTGTGTACCGGACTATTAACAGGTATCTATTAATGAGACCTCTGCTTGTGACAGAAAAGATCTGGCCGTCCACGTAGTGTTCGTACGAAAAAGGTGGTCAAAGCAGTAAGGGAAAGAATTCAAAGAAATCCTGTCCGGAAGCAAAAGATTTTATCTCGGGAGATGAAGATAGCACCTAGAACCATGTCGCGTATTTTAAAAGATAACTTAGTACTTGCAGCCTATAAGAGATGTACTGGTCATTTCTTAACTGATAATTTAAAAAAGAACAGGGTGGTAAAATCGAAGCAACTACTGAAGCGGTACGCACCATGTATATGGCGAAAAAGCCCGTCATAGTGATTCGCTTTTGCGAGTCGCGTTTCGGGATCAGCCTGTGCATATCCAGCTTTTCGCAGGCCGGCATGACAGCGGCGACCGGCGATGGATAGTATATCACTCGGTGGTCGCCGTTGTTTTTGGATTGTACTGTGCTTACCATCAGGCGCAGTGCAGTAATTTTGCCATGCTACTATAAAAAAAAAAAAATTTGATTCCGACCATAAATAAATATAACCGACAGCATAATTTAATACACTTTTATAGGGTTTTTACTTTCTCTCAATGAATGTACACCCATCTCTATGAAATTGGATAAATCCTGTGTAATTTTAACCTTCAATATATCTTATGGTGTGTCTTATTTATTTCAGAACGTATATATTATATTTGGCACAAGTTTCACGAGAATCTTGATACAGCAACTTAGTAATTTAATTATTCGGCTGACGGATATAAATTACTTTGTCGAAATAATATTATGGAATAGTCTAATGCTGTTTTCCATATTTATGTAAACGTTGAAAACCATTTTCTATTCTAAAACGTCAGGACTGTCTGATTCCGTGGAAGATTTACGAAGAGAGTACGTTGAATGTAGAAAATATTTTCACGACTCTACTGTATTAACTCAGTGCCTTCTCCCGCGTGATATTAGAGGAGATAATAATGGTATGCATATTTTATTTACGTTATCATACCGCGTGG
This sequence comes from Antheraea pernyi, assembly GCA_015888305.1. NCBI lineage: Eukaryota > Metazoa > Arthropoda > Insecta > Lepidoptera > Saturniidae > Antheraea > Antheraea pernyi. The sequence continues at coordinate 71,853 of MU160253.1, forward strand.
TCTGTTCATCTCTATGCATGAGTTGAACAAAAGCACTAGGCGATGGAAAATTGTTTTATGAACAAAACTATATTTATTTAGATTTTGCTCGCGTGGTTTATAATGTATGGTACTCGTATTTTATTTGATATGTCTATAGTCAACAGTGTTAGGTTTTACAACAAAGTCCCAAAGCATATTGCTCATTTGTCAATTTTTTTTTTTAATGTCATAGTTGGCAAACTAACACGTGGGTCACCTGCTGTTAAGTGATCACCACCGTCCAT
>MU160253.1:80130-92225 GCA_015888305.1 Antheraea pernyi
TTGGATTTTAATTAACGTATCGTCATAATTGCTGTGGATATGGAACTGTTCATTAAAAAGAACAATCTTTCTTAATACACTAACAGCATTGATACCATCATTCAAAGTTGGTACAGTAAATTGTTCTTCAGTCTTCCTCTTGAACATCTCGTAAATATCATCTCCCGTAGCTTGTGCGCAAATTGCAATAGAGTTATCTACATCCGTGAACTCTGCTGCTTCAGTAGTAGATAAAGCAGGTCGTAAATTTTGGGCTAATTGAGCAACAGAAATATTGTCCTCTCCATCATAAAACCAGCATGTTTAAAGCAGTTAGCTATAGTGTTTTGTGAAACGTTTTTCCATGCTTCTGATATCATCATGATGGCATCAAGAACTGTAAACCTTATTTGGTTGCTACTGTCAAGGTTTTGTATTAACTTAAACACTTGCAGTCTTCTATATTGAGATTTTAAACACCTTATTACACCTTGGTCTATTGGTTGCAATACAGATGTAACATTTGGTTGTAAGAACACAAGTTTAATGCATTTTAGATTAGTTACAGCCGGATGAGGACAGTTATCAACCAAAAGTAGAATCTGTTTGTTTCCTTTCAATTCAGCATCCCAGTTTCTTAACCATCGCTCAAAAATGTCAGATGTCATCAATGACTTCACATTGTTTTCATACATTACCGGCGGTGAGTGTATGTTTTTAAAGTATTTTGGTTTCTTAGATTTGCCAATAACTAAAAGCTTTCTTTTACAGGATACTGTCATATTTGCTGCAACCATGATCGTTAATCTTGTCTTAGACATTTTTCCTCCCGAACAATTCTCTCCTTTGAACTTTAGTCTGGTCTGGTGTCATATTGTAAAAAAGTCCAGTTACGTCTGCGTTCAAAATTTCATCTAAAGATTCTACGAATAATGTAGGCCACTTTTGTGTTATCCATTCTTCTAAAGTATCCTTATTAACACTAGCAGCTTCACCACTCATTTTCCCGCCGACAATATCGTGCCGAGCCCGGAAACATTGAATCCAACTAGATGAGCAAACAAAATCTTCGCCAGCCAAAACGTTGAGCAAAATCGTTAGCTTTTTGTTGAAGAATTGGTCCATTTATTGGCACATTATTAGCCCTTTGATATTTAAACCACTTTAACAAAGCTTTCTTAATATTTGTATGCTTCCTTGTTCTGGCTCATTTCAGGTTCAAAAAATTATTGTCATAAAGCGTTTGAATTTTTTCTCGCTCTTTCCAAATGGTTGAAATTGTCGAGTGTGAGACACCATATTCCTTCGCTAAGTCTTTCTTTGAAATTCCGCTCTCTAGCTTGGATATAATACGCGATTTTTCTTCAATATTAATTTGTTTTCTTTTTCTTTGCGACATTATGAAAGTTTCACGAATAACTCCACAAAGTTTTGGTGCATCTTGTGTATAGATAAGTAACAAACTAACTGCGGAGATACGAAGAAGCGGGCTTTGACTCTACTGCATGCACATGTTTTGTTTCTAAGAATTAGAAAAGACCCTACACTAAACTAAATCCTATTATTTTCTTTCCTGATTTTAATAGCCATTGAAGACAAATATGGATACCTACACAAATTGTTTACAATACAGCTTAGCGGGTCTTTCTAACAGATCTAATAATCTCTGATCATAATAATAATATCTGATCTGATGATAATAATATCTAATATCTGAAATATTAGTTAAATGTGGTCATTTTATGAGGTATGTCGTTATTAGCAATGTCATATAAAGGAATGTTTTTAATAAGGCATTTAATAAGGCCGGTTAATATAGCATTCAGCCGGGACCTTTGTTCTAGGTGATTATAACCGGCATGTTGTTCTAAATGATGTCGCAGTAAACGGTTTTGACTGTATTACTACATTATTAAAAAAAAACACTTATTTACACTTATTGTATAATATAACAAATGAAAAAAAAAAGTAATAACTTCATAATACAACAAGGAAATCCCTATTTTATGTATGCTTCTATAACATTCACTCAACTGTATTGGTAATGCAGTCATCAACTAACAAACTCTTTATAAAAAGGCCCAAGTGACAGGATATATTAGCTGTAAGCTTGTGATAAACAAACAAGGTGACACATTCTAAGACCAGTGAGTATATATCCAATAGCTAATGGTTTGCTGGCCAGCATAAAAGTGATGACCTCTTGACATACATGCAAATTATTTGTTTTATTTACCATCATTAACATGGCAAACTATATAAGCAATTTACCACTTCTTTACTAGTCAGAGGCAGGCCCAAAACAAATTCGAAGGTTGTGTAGCCCTAAAGACTATGAAGGATTGCAAATTTTGTGAATGTCAAGTCGTAGTCCGGTGAAGCTGTTAAGACCTTGCTAGGTCAATAGCGTAGTCAGTTCGAGAAAAAAAAGTGAATGTCAAGGGCAGAAATTGGAGAAGAAAAGTACAAAAGACAGATCCCACCAACATGTGGAGCAAATAGTTAGGAAGATAGAGATCGCGATAATTATGATGTCTATCATCTACAACACTTCTCACTTTCTCATGCAACAATAAGAAAAAGTATTTATAAGTATCAAGATTTTAGTGAAACATAAAGTTCGCACCGATTTCAAACAGTAGAGTAAAATTTATTATAAACACTGAAATTATGATATCAAACTTTTAGCTGCTGTTATGAGCGTTAACGTTCTCAAAAATAATTTAAACCTTAATTCTTACCCTCTCGCTGCCAGAGACTCAGCTGATGCCTGAAGTTTTTTATCCACTTTGGGATATTTTTTCTGGACATTCCTTACAGATATTAGCTGAAAGAATTACATACATTTTCTATAATTAAAAAAATATACGAGTTATGGCCTTACCAGCATAACATAACCTAAATAACCTGTAAGTTTGATCGTTGCAGCGGAAGCAATAGATTTCTCAACATTTTGCAATAATATTATGTATTTGTTCTCTTTATTGTACTATATATTTCCTTTGAGTCATTTACGAAACAGATTTGCAATTTTTCTCATGTCATAATTCTATTTGACATTTGATAATAACATTGTAAACTTAATTTCATTTCACGCAAAACATATTTGACATGATTGTATGTGTAAAAAAAATTAAGATACATTTAATAAACTCACGTGTCTTATTACTGATGCGAAATACATCATTTCTCAGTTAAAAATCTTTAAGTAATTAAAATTTGTTAATTTATATTAAAACAACGGTACCTCAATGATTTAAAAATAAAAAGTAAGAAACGGGTAAAACGGAACGTGCAAAAATTTCTGGACGTAACTTGTTTTTGTATTATGCCACTGAGTGCAGCACCGTCGGCTTGGGTTGTTGTTTCCTATCCGCCATTTTCCAGTCGCCATTGAAAGGTGAAAACTACACTAAATGTCGGTGATGATTTTAAGATTTTGAGTGGTTTCTTTAAGATTATATCGGTTTTTAGTGTTGTGATATGAAAATGAAGTGCCCCGGACTACCATGACGCATCAAAATCACCAAACAAACGGTGCAAGTCTCGAGGATTGCCACACAAACTTCTTCGCCTTGGTAAGTCACTTTTACATTGATGAAAGTATTCGTATGTACATACTTTTCTTTCGAAATCATTGTGGTTCGCGTGATATTCTCGTCGTACGTTGTTGATGAGTTTAGTTTTATGGCCTTTAAACAATTCGGTAATAATGAGACCACGACATCCAAGTGGACGATTTGAATATCGGCTTTAGATAGTGATATACAAAATTCACCTTAATGTGATTCGGTTGCCAATATTGTGTATCGTGTTAAAGTTTTTGAATGGGACAATTTACGTTGTAGCAGTTAAAGACGCCCGGCCGTTAGTCATCCTGGCATCATTCTCAGTTCACCACATAGTCACGTCGAGTTGCTATCCCACATAATGTCAACGCATTCCGTCAGCGAGGCCATAAGAAGCCACCGGCCCATAGAGGTCATTTTGAATTCACCTGGCCGTAGCGCAGACCGTAATGCGTTCGCGAGACTAGTTTCGCCTGCTCGAGGAAATAACTTTCTTATTACATTTTTATTGGTTCGTTAGGTTCGACAATGTGACACAACACCGAAGTGTTTATGTGTGAAAAGAAACAGATTCGGGGTCATTCATTATCGGCTTGTAGTGTCGAGTGAGTGGATTTGCGTAAGCGTAATGTTCATACTTCATAGCTGGCGCGAATTTTATCAGATTGTGTCGGGTGAGGATTATCGGAGCGAGGGGAGTGTGAGCGGCGCGGCGCCGGGGGCGGTCGCTCGTCCTCGCCGAGAAGCGAGAACAGAACGGGCGCCACTTCCACCTGACGCGTTGCCATATCTCCGCGGCGCGGCGGCACAAACGGCGCGCGCCTGCCTGCACCCGTCTCCCTCACAACTCCGCCTATCTCGACGCGATACAAATTACCGATTTCTTGCCCTGCCTGCTTATTGTCTAATTATTTATGCGTCGTTTGCGGACACCGCAATGCTTTTGTCGTATGGAATTTTACTCGTTTACGTCGTACGAGTTGAGGTGACGCATCCGAGACTACTAGGTTGACGGGTTCATTATACTGTCGTAATCATGTGTCTTAGAAATATTAAACAAACACACATGAGACTGTACGTTAATTTTATTTTCGATTGTCATTTACCGTGTTGTATATGTGATTGAATGTTTACCTGATTTTGTTTGTGGTTGGTGTTTGTACACGCATCTGCGGAACGAGATCCCAGATGTCGCGAGGTCGGGCGGTGCGCGCGCGCTATCGCCTGCCGGCTGCGCAGGCGTCTTGTGCTCATTCAAGCGTTTATGAATGGTCGTATTGATTGTAACTTTCCCATAAGCGGGCTTCTGCCCAGATCATTCGCACACTCTTTAATGACCCGCTTATATTTGCCTTTGTTCGTTAAATAATTTACTTAACAACCTGTTTGTTTACACGTAACCTTATATTAAAGTTTTACATACATCAAACAGGTTTTAAATTATTTTAATCTGTCTACTGACATTACTAGAATGGATATCTTCGTATTTAATCAATCTTACAAGGTATAATCTGTGTACTAAACTTTTCAACGCAACTTTTCTTTCCTTGTTTATTTACGTTATAATGTATCAAATAGGCATGATGTTACCCACCTAATGTTAAGTGGTCACCGACATCGAATGAAACGCAGTCCTTAAGTCTGTCACCAATAGTTTACTACCCTTAAGGACTAACCCTTGTATGTAAGTGTGTTGCCACCACACTCTTCAGACCGGAACCGCGTAAACACTGCTGAATTCCAGAAATAGGTATATAAACTCCTACTCTTATATCAATGTCTTTTTTTTAATTTAATGAGAGCTTAGCCGGATACATAATGATATATTAATCAGAAATTCCGAAAGCATATAAACATTATGAGGTAGAAACTCTTGATGTATCAAAGTAAAAAAAATATTCTGTAAGGTAAACGCTTGAAACCACCATTGTGTGTCTAAATTCACAGCTTAGTTATTCATGGTGTCTGACATAAGCGGCGCGGCCTCCGCGTCCTGCCGCCCAACCCGTTATCACCCTCTGTGCATACAGAGCACGACTCGAGCACTGCCCTCCGATGTGCCCATTTCCCCAGCATTATGAGTCCTTGTCCGTCGAGGCCGTAATATCAAATATTTTATGAACCAACGAAAATCTTATTTACCTGGTTTCTATCTCGACAGCGATGTCAAATAGTTCCATTACATATTAAAACTGTTGCAAATTGCTTTAATTGTAGTAAATACATTCATTTTACTTACGAAAGTATACCCACATCATTTACTTGAATTTATGCTTGTATGAATTTTGTACATATATCCATCAGATTAATTTACAAGACAATTTAACTGATCGCCTTGAAAGTTTGTATACCTAAATGTTTTTTTTTTCATAGATAAAGTTATAATGGTACTAAATCTTATACTGTAATTTCACGCGGCATATTTATAATAATATATTTATAATATTTCTGTATATGGCATCTATTACTAAAATAAAGATAAAAATTAAATTAAAACATGCAAACGTTTCGTCGATTCCAAAACGGAATAATTAACTTAAATGTGAGAACAAGTAACCGAGTGGAAATACAGAAGCGGCGTATGCCTTGTTAATAAATAAGCAATTACAACTGAGAACATTAAGAACTCGCTTTCAACGCTTGCCCAAGGTCGTTGAAAACCTACCTGGCTTTACGAAATCAGTGCCTTACTTGTCACATCGCGTCCCAGAGGAATTTGAACTTTATGCAAATGAGTTACAGTCGCACATGTAATAATAACTCCATCAGGATTGATGATAATATTAACAAAGGTGACTGTAATGACCTCTCTCGGCAGTAAAACGTTTGATTTGTTATTGCTGATCACAAGGGTGTGGAATGAGTTACAACGGTTTATAATAGCGTAAACATTGCAATGTAAATTTTGTACTAAAGTCCATGGATGTCCGGTATTTTGTATTTTAATCACCCTACTTATAAAGAGTCACTTAACAGTCTACTAAGTACGACTTAATTTATGTTCCGAGACATAATAACATGCGAACGGAGAGTGAACAGTTTCGACTTTGAGTGTATTCGTATTTTGTATATTTTAAATACTGTACCAATAAAATTTTAATTTATAAATATTTATGTTATATGGTGGATATAAGTATACATTTATATTGTAGCGTATTTGAAATGTTAATAACAGAAAGGGCTAAAAAATACTAATACCGTTACTTTGTGCCAATAAAATTTTAAGATCATGAGATTTTCATAGAAAGTGCGAAATGTAAAATAGAACTAAATATTTGTATGATTCTTGTACAGATAAAAAAATGATTTTTGAAGAGTTGTTTTTTGTATCTATACTTTCACTTTTAAAATGCTGTTTTGTCTGTACTGAAGCTACAGCTACACTACAGTGTCTAAGACATAAAGAAGATAATAGACGCCAATTGAATTTTCATTATGTAACAAGTATCATTACAATATTGAACTATATTTCAATTCAAGATATATTTTTTATGCTATAATGCCACTAAATTATCATTTGGCATCAATAACAAACTTTGAATAAGAGTCCTAGTCCGCTTGTTCACTCCATGTCATCAGCCTATGTGATGTATAAAGAGACAGCACTCTCGTTGCTTCGTTATGGATGCAAGATAATCTGAATGTCCCATTTAGAAGACAATATTTTCCCATGTCTACTATCGCTATGCTCTTGTGAAATATGTAATTAAGGAGCCGTTCCCTTAAGCGTATCTTGAAGAGGCATTTATGCAGGCCGACAGGACAGCGAACTACGGTCCATCGATTATCAATCGCAGAATATATGACAAGGCACAATCGTTACAAAAGACAAAACAAAAAACCTCACTCATATTTGTCTACTTTGTTGTTATTAATATATATTTCTTGTTATTTAATACACTATTACATTTACTAACATAATAATAGACTCTCTGTTAAAAATACGTGAAATAAATGTAGAAATATATTCATTTTCATAATTTAATATTCATTGTACTTCTGTTAAGTTCTTATCTGTATGTCGCGGTCGTAAAAAACCTACAGTGACTTTGGCCTTAAAATGTTACTAGGGCAATATAATGAAACTTTATAGTGAAGTCTGTAATTCTTAATGCTCTATTTACTGTCATGATAGCTTAGTGGTGAAGCATTCGAACTGCACTGCGTAGTGCGTGTGAGTTCTAAATGATAATTAGCATGAGATTTCAAATAAAGGAAAATATGATTATATCGCATCGTTAAAACGATAAGTCGTCATCTACAATTTCTTTCTAAGCGTAATTGGAAGTTCTATATAAAACAAAAGTAAAAAATTGACAACTTGTTTTTGGCGGGATTTTAGTCATGTTTTTATATTTTATTGATAATCTTGTGTTATTTGACTCTATATTTTGTAATATTGGTGGCATTTTACGTAATATAGTTCGGTTATTGTGCATAAGTATGGAAAATAATACCATTGAGCACAAATACTGAGATGCCACAAAAACTCCCTGGAAAGTTCTAAGACTGGGACCACTATCTTGTCAAAACATTGAAATTATCACAAGATACGTGTAATAATATTATTACCTACTCGACACTGGCTGTAATAATATAGAAGATTGATGGGCAAAAATAAAATGAAGTTCCGTATAGTAAATATGAGAATTAATCAGCATCAATAATATCTTCAAGCGGCGGCAGGTTTATTATGTTGCGGGGATGCTTATCAGCCAGCTGATAACGTATCACTCTGTAACGCTCTGAGCATCAAGGTTCACGCGCGCACGGTGGCTATCTGCAATCGGCATCTGTCATCGTACACCAGAAGACATAATATTTATAACATTATTAATATTGTAAATTAATGTATAAGGGGTACATGTTCTTTACGATCGTTGTGAATTGCCCACTGCGTTATGGTGTCTAATCATAAATTAACACCCGCAAAGTTTGGTCGTTTTGAACTCCCCCGACCACGCTACCTTACAGCACACATTCGTCGCTATGTCATATATTATTTAAAACATAATATGCACGGCATACTTTCTGGTCTACGCCTACTAAAAAGTAGACGTAAAATTATGATGTTCAATTTTTTCCTGTTCACTACTTTGGCAATTGAAAGCTGACTTAATATTCATTTAAGAATGACATTGATTCAACAAATTACAATGATAACAAAGTATTTCGTCAATACATCCATTTAGACGGATAATAACAGGTGAAAGGTTTATGTGGAACAACATTACGAATGAGTTATCAGTTTTCGCCTGAGGAAATCGAATTCGGTGTGATTTGTGCGAAATAATGTTGTCATATTATACTTTATCCTACGGTTAGTTAACAGAATCGTTACCGTGGAATAAATCAAGGAATAGACGTCTAGTAGATATATAGTCTGAATAGATTTGTATTCCACGGATTTAAAATGAGTTTACCTTTATTTTTTCATTATTTCAATAAAATGTTATTTAAAAGTTTAATTTTATTCAGCGTCATCTCTTAAGAGTAATTAAAAAATGTCTCAATTATCTATACAAGTGAAATTGCAGATAAACAATATTCTGATGTAATATTTATTGAAACTATGCAATACAATTAATATTACATAAAAGTGTTCGCTTACATTTTACAATCGGCCTTTAAAATATTTTTCTTGAGCCATATCAAAGTTAATTTACAGAAGCATCACTTGCGTAATGTTAAAGATAAAACACGTACATACTGTTGCTTCGCACTCGGACACGTGACTCTAATCACGTAGAGAAATTATGGTGAAAATCATTTCTAGAATCATTTTGATTCCTTGTGAAATACTCATTTTATTATTCATCAAGAATATAAAACAAACACATTAATTTCTACATAGTTTAGTATGTAAACGTAATAGGTGCGTTACGCTAACTGTTCACTGTTCAATAACTTTTGTATTTATTTTTAAGTTTCGATGAAAAATACTAAAACGGCTTACTACATATAAATCATAATATTTTATTTATATTAAATACGCAATGGCGGACTTAATGCCGAAGGCATTCTCTACCAGTCAACCATTAGGTGATGCAGAGATAAATGTTGGTAGGTTTAAAAGGAGAAGTTTTTATAAAATTATGTTTAACCTATTTAATAATTAAATTTAATACTTTTGTATTTATTTTAAAGTTTCGACGAAAAATACTAAAACGTCTTACTACATATAAATCATAATATTTTATTTACCGCACAACAAACAAGTCCTAGGAAGGTTTGACGGGATCTTAGTTTGTTATGTAGTGAATTTTATATTTTATTATCGAGCCTGGCGGACGTTGTACCGCCCTGATAAGAAAAACAAATTATATATTTAAACGTATATGACGAATCACTGTATCTACTAGCGAAACCCGCATGAATAGCCGTTCAGTAGTTTTTGAGTTTATGGTGTTGTTGGTGTCCTTGGAGGGTGGTGATCACTTAACATCAGGTGACCCACCTGTTCGTTTGCCACGTAATACATAAAAAAAAAATTGGCAGAGTCATGGAATGACATGTAGTGGATTTTATATTTTATTCCCAATCTTGTGTTAATTGGTTCTATATTTTGTAATATCTGTGGTGTTTTACGTAATATGGTTTGGTTATTGTATAAAAGTGAAGGGTATTGTAAATAATATCCCGGAGCATGGTTTCTGACATGCTACAAAAACTCCCTGAAAAGTTCTAACAAGACGGCCACCATCTTATTAGTTCATTGACATAATCGCAAGAAACTTGTAATATCGTTACCTACTCGGCAAAGGCAGTTATAGACTACTAGAAGATTGGTTGCAAAAAAAACACGCACTACCTAATTTCTTATTAAATCTTCTTAGAGATTGAAATTATTCTTTTACATATAGTAAATTTGATTGCTAGAATATTCACATTTTTACAGATAGTACAATACAATGACATATATCGTCGCCGCTAACGCTACGTCACATCTTATCACACGCGATAACCGTCACATTTGTACTGTTTTATCTGTAGGTTGTCGGCTGTCAATGTTAATTTTTTATAGTACTAATATTTCGTACGTTCATACGAGAAGACACATATGAGATTTTATTAAGAAATATTTCTATTGGAAGTATTTTTTTAGATTAGTATATTTTAGTCTAGACAATTTACCTACGTAGGTAGCCTACTAAAAAAATGCTAAGCGAATACTAGAATATTCTTCGCTTAATACCACGCGGACATCCTACACAAGGAAAATATTACACTTTAACTTTAATTTGACAATTATTATAAGACCAACATAAAAAAGTGGATACGTGAGAGTGAAATGTGTTTTTGTATTGTGACGAAACACACAAATTAATATAATCTAGTGGGCGCTCAGTGGTCGACATTCGACCATAGTTAATAGATATTTTTAAGTTTGAATTTTATTAAGGTTAATATCATTGTTGAATGTAGAATGAAAAAGGGTAATTGGAACGTAAGAGTAAAATAATACATACATAGCATAATACATGTATAGCAACCTCCTTCACAACCTTTTATGTTGTCCTTTATTGACAGATGTCAAAATGTCTTTTTTATTTGCATGTGTGTATGTATATGTTGTGTAAAATGGAAGCAGTAGTGTGAGTAATGCATATTTTAATTAATTTAATGTACTTCTAATGCATTTTATATAAAATACATAGCTTTCTGCACTTCTCCTCCATATAAATTTTAACTATGCTAAATTTCACGTTCATCCGTTCGCCCAATTCCGTTAAAAAGGGATACAAAATTTAGGCTTCACGTATTAATATATATGATGATAATGATTATTAAAAAGAAGAAAATTAATGTTGAGTTGTCTGTCTTAATCATTTTAAATTGTATTGATTATAATATTTTCTCGCGATTCTGTACGTGTATTTTGATATATCCAATATGAAAAGTATGCAAATTTCCACCGCAATCCGTTCAGAAATTGAAAAGTGAAAAGGTTACAAACTGAGACACAGAGTTTACTATTACATTTACATTATTACTGTAAATATCTAACTAAGATTAAAACACTTAGTGATGAAGTAAAAAACGTAAGCTTTTATTATTAACTATTTGTGTGTGTAAGATGTATCGATCACACTGATGAATCTATAATTGACTTAAAGAAATGAATATTCAAAAATCATTCGATGCTCGTCTACGACACATTACAGCTCCTGTGTAAAATTACATCCTTCTGAATTAATTCTTTTAAGCTGTGCGTTGTCTGTCAGTCACTCTTAAGAATTGGTCTAATCTTCTCTACGATTACTATATATTAACTAACATTATAAATGCGAATGTGAGTTTGGTTGTTTGTCTGTTACACTTTCATGCATAACAAGGGGTAAAGAGACATAGGCGCCTTTGCATTCAGAAAAAGTACTGTTCCTATGGAGTAGGTCAAATCTATATTAATACGAACGCATCCGTAGGCAAAGGCTAGTTTTCTATATCTATACGTATATTATTTTACTAGCTAGGTATTAACAGCTTCACCGAACTAGAAACGTATAATAAGAAAGTGAATCTAATGTGTCTGCATTTAAAACTTTG
>MU160254.1:11937-34102 GCA_015888305.1 Antheraea pernyi
GACTCCCTGGTAATCTATGTAAATGAATCTCTGGATTCGTGACCAAATATATCGAAAGATGTGATTAGCAGCTCATATTAGCAAATACTGAAGTTCCTAAAGGATCTGTACTTTTGCTTACTCTGTTACTTCTGTATATAAATGACATTATATATCACTAACGTCTACCAAAATTCAACTATAACATACAAAGTACTGACAATCAATTATTAGCCGATCAGTATCAGTTTTTCTGTATCATTATTCTAAATGTTGACGCCTCATAGTAAAATAATATTCTACAATCAAATGAGTAGTTCGAGAGATATTATCTTAAAACCAAACAATAGAACTAGCAAAATTTTATTATAATAATGAAGATTAGTATAGTTTATTTGCATGACTTGTTCTTTATGTCATCTGAAAAATAGACAACTAAAGTCTTTTCTCTATTTATCTGTCTACGACGGGGCATGTTCTACTTGGTTGGTACTAACTGCATATGAGAAAAACCTACGCTTACACCCTCTACTAAGACTAATGTACGATCATGAAATATAGGATTGATCAAGGAGCAAGTGAGAAATGAGAACAATTTTATATTTTAGCTTAATATATTTTTATGATTTTTTGAAATAAAATCTTTCAAAACTATTTTGCAGTCCAGGGGGTTAGGAACAACTCAGGCGCAGAATCTCGAACTCCCATGGGTTCTGGTTCTGCGTTAGCAGTGGGTGTTGCTGAAGCGAATGCCAGCAGGGCTCCCACTACCACCATTACGTACTTTAACTGAAATAAGCAGTACAAAAAAAAACGTAATATTAGAGTGAAGATGACAATGGGGCAATGCGGTCATACGTGGTGACTACCATTTCTACAATGAACTAGTTAAATAATCGTAAATAAATCATAGCAAGATGTATTCAAGTGTATTTAAAGTTCTTAATTAATTGACGAGTATTATTGCGATTCATTGCGGTAAAATCGTTATTATTATATCTTTTCAGCCGAGAAGAACATACGCATTATGCATTAGTGAAACATTTTTATATACTTTAATTTAATACATAAAATTCAAAACTCAAATTATAATATGAAAATTCACCTATGAAAGTAAGATTTTACGTTTTTGATAAATATATAGTCTCATTAATTAAAATGCGTCAATCAGGAAGTTATAATTAGAATCGCTTATAAAATGTATCTATCTAAAAGTATAACTTATCATATAAAATCGTACAACACGCGCCTTGAACTGAACCACTAGCGTGATACGTTATAGTGACGTTGATTTTATCATAAAAACAGACAATATTTTTAATGATAAGTATATCTTTTGGTTGCGAATCACTTTACGCAGGAAAAAGATGTATTTAAATATTAAAATAACTGAAAACAAAAATCAGAATTATGTTCCATATTCATTATATATTAAATTCACATACACCATCTCATCAAGTAAAAATCTATAAATAAAATAATATCTGTACTTACAAAGTTCATGTCGAGAGTTCTTCTAGAATAATGTTTCAAATACATAAAATTGTAGCTTATATATACAATCTCTTGACAGGAACCTAGATAAAAATATAATTATTTAAATTTTATTGTCAATTAAAAAAATGATATTAATAAAGTAAATATGTAACAAACCGCGCAATTGTTTCGCTTCTATAAGCATTTTAGCGACTAGATTGTTACGTCGAATTTTCTCGCTTCATGTTTGCATTCTTTTAACGTGTCGGAAATGGTAAAAAGAGTAATGTTTTCAAATACAACAATTGTTACTGTGACGGTCCTAAACGAAAAGTATTTGTTATATTTATTGATTACTATCTGTAACCGCAACATTGCATGCCTTTTTTAACTGTATCAAAGAAATATAAAATTGTGAGACTATGTAATTATAAAAATGCTCTTTTAAACAATTGTAAGTACGACATGAACGCCACTTACAGTAACATGTAACGTATATATTAGATATATAAATACTAACAGTGTATTAAATATGCTTTATTGTCAGCAACATATTTGGAACCTTAACCCACCATATAACTACCTCAGTGCTCACTTACACAGTATAGGGAACTAATGAAAAAATGGCTTAAAAATAGATAATGATATAATATGCCCATATCGTAAATAAGTAATACTCTTATTATCTCTCTTTATTATAATAATATCATATTAATAAAGATCCCCTTTATCTTCATAATTACTATTAATATTTATAACTACCTGTACCCGCAGCTACGCACGCCTTTTTTTTTAAATTGATTCGAAGAAATATAAAATTGTGAGACCATGTATAATTATAGAAATGCTCTCTGAAAGCAGTTGTAAGTACAACACGCACGCCACTTAAAATATGTAACGTATACATTAGATATATAAATACTAACAGTTTGTCAAAGGAGGTTTATCATCAGCAACATATTTGGAACCCAAACTCACCATATAACTACTTCAGTGCTCACTTAAACTGTATAAGAAACTAATGAAACAATGAATTAAAGATGTTTTTATGATGATATAATATGCCCCTATTATCAATAAATAATACTTTTATGGTATAATATCTTTTTAGAAAGACCTCTTCTATCTTCAATGTTACTATTAATAAATATAATGTTGAATTGTATACAGTGAATAAGCTGACGTCTTGAAAGCTTGCATAAATATAAATCAAAATATTAACATTTCTATCAGTAAGCAATTTTTAATATTTGACAATTTAAATAGTGCTCATTGAACTCAATACACTATTGTTATTGTTAGACTAATCGAGTATAGAGTCGATGCAGTCAGGAATGGCAATAAATACTTCGTAGATACTGTCACTATTTATTTGGCCAGAGCTTCGCCTTACAACACTTCGAATGTAATAAGTGCCTAGATATCATACATCGCAATCGTCTCGCGCGCCACGTGAGGGGCGTGCGGGGGAACCATTTCAGGACATGTCCTCTTATGGTGGCGTCTGTCCGCCGCCCTTGACTAAGGGCGGGTCATTTAAATGCCTTCTGCATTTGTGTAAGGCTTTCAGCGGCGTGGCTTTTCGGCCGCGCCTGAGTGTATTTTCGTGGTGAAGGGGCGGGCCACCTGCGTGGCCGGGCTGCGGTATAGCGCACCTAGGAAAAGATTTTCTCTAGGTACGCTATACATGCCTTCTCGGCATCTGTTCCAGGGTTTTCTTCTTTCAGATTTGCGGCTCTCTTGATGATAGAGATTATCGTGTCTTTTCGACTTACGTTTTCTGATTGTGAAGACTTCGGAGGCTGCGGCTGTCTTGCCGCGGCGCTTCTTGGGATCGGGTTGTTTGCGGGAGCCATCAGGCTGCCCGCAGCGGACTCCTCGACCATCACTGGGGCCGAGGGCGGGTCCGCCGTGCGCCTGGATTCACCGGTCCGGGCGATGGTCCCTGCGCGGCGGTTGCGTAGCTTCCGTTTGTAAACAGGGCAGAGGGAAATGTTGTTTGCGGGGTGAGCTCCCCCGCAGTTCGCGCAGGTGGCCGGCTCACTCCTCGGGCGTTCGCATTGGTGCGCGGGGTGGGGCCCTCCGCACCGCACACAAGCTATCTGACGATGGCAGTTCTGGGAGGCGTGGCGGAATTGCTGGCACCGATGGCACTGGGCCGGTCGGCGCTTGCCTCGCCACGCCTCTATGGACATTCCGGTCATGTTCAGGAGGTCTGTGATGTGATATATGGCCGGTATGAGGCCAGGAGTTCTTTTCAGGACTGCGTGGTAGATGCACCCCTGCCTACCGCCGCGCCCGTTGATCTGCCGCACATACTCCGCGGCGTGCCCCTTCGCGCGCAGAGCTTCGATGATTGCGGCAGGGTCCGTCTCCATGGGTAGGCCGCGTATCGCGACCTTGAGGCTTCTCTCTGCAGGGGGGGTGTATAAGAACCAATGCACCCTCCTGTTTTCCTAAGTAATCTTGGATGACACGGTATTCTGCTGCGTCCGCCGGTATAAATCGGACACCTTGTCCGTACGGGCGGGCGTTCACGGGATGTCCTAGTGTTTCAGCTAACTTCTTGAAGTGCTGAAACCAATCGGGCAGCTTCTCTACGATTATCGGTGGATATCGTGGGCCTTTCTCAGTGTCCGGTTGCGTGGTTGTCTCGCTATACTCAGTGGTCTTGGTGGCAGCACTGGCGCAAGGTATAGCCTTTTTGGGGTTCCGTTGTTTGTTTACATCGGGTTGTCTTGCGGCTCCGGCAGGCGGCGCTGCGATGGTGGCGTACGAAGGCTGCTCACGGGCAGCTTCACGCGACGGAGCGGGCGCGGGGGTGGATGCGGCCACCCGCGTCGCTGAGCTTTCGGAAATCGCGCGCGGCGAGATTGTCGGCTGCGCGGGTTTCGTGATGCAGGGCTTCTTTTTTGGCTGGATCTCAGCTTCAGCTTCAGGCGGCAATGATGCGCGGCGTGCCCTGCGTCGGGTTCGCTGCGCTTGCGTCGCAGCGCTCGACCGAGCGGGCTTGACGGTACGTCGGGGATCGCGGGTATCGCGAGTTTTCCGCGGGCGGCGCATTCGAGCGCCGCCGCGTCGATCGCGGAAGGCAGTTTGCCCTGGGTCACGTCTAGATATCACTGACATCTTGCCTTTTTAAAGGCCCATTTATATAAGTCAAAGCTATTACTATTTATACGTAATCCAGCAAAATAATTTAAGTAACACAAAAATAATAAAGTATGAACAAATTAATGTTATTTAAGCTATACAACAATTTTATATAATTATCCTTATTTATGTATCTCGAATGTGTTTACTAATATGTTTCGACATGTAGATCAGCGACATCTAGCCTTTCATGGCCGAACTATGAAGTCAAAGAATATAATATTTATTATTCATAATGCTCAAACTAACGATTCAATACTATATAATGATATTCTTATTTACGTCTTATTAAAGTCTATATAATAATAATTATTCTTATTTATGAATCTTTATTATGGTGGCGCTAGTTTCAATGTGTGTCTTAATATGGTGACGCTAATATCAATGTTCCGGTCGTGTTATAGTCTCGTCTCTTGAATGTGATGCAGCGGCACCGGAGGTGGGTGGTAACATTATATATAACTATGGATACTAAGTTATGTAGACGAAATCGCGGTAAATAAAACAAAATGGCCGCCAAAATGATCAAAAAGACAACAATATAATTCAAATTACAAGCATCTAATGTGTATCTACACATATATGAATTTCAGTTATAATTATTTTTGGAGTCCAGTACAATGTACGTCTTATGCACAGGCACAGGCACAGGCAGTGAACAATATATTTTTGCTAACGAAGTCGCGGGTAACAGCTAGTCTAAAATAGAAAAACTTACATTACTTCTAATAAGGTTAGTACAGTGCGTAGGCGAAACATTCGAGTGCCTGGAGTCCCCTTCTGAACCGATCGAGGGAGGCTCTGCCATATACACCGTTGGATCGAAGATCGGTGGTGGCGTGGCAGCCGCTCTAACCTGGTGGAAGGAGGGGCGCGAATTCCGGTACTCCACGTTTCGCCTGGAGTCCTACTGCACGGTCTTCCAGGCGGAGTTGCTAGCGTTGCATCGGACAATACAGGCGGTCCAAAAGGCGATGGTTGGGAAGGTCAGCATATACAGTGATTCCAGATCTTCTCTGGAGATGCTGGCCAAACCAACCCCGCCCCACCGCCTGGCCTTGGCAGCGCAGCATACTTTGCGGGAAATCCGTGCAGGTGGGGGCTCCGTCCACCTGAATAGGGTGCGAGCGCACGTTGGTACCGTCGGCAATGAACGAGCTGACGAGCTGGTGAGACGAGCCGCACACAAGAAAACCGCCGCCGACTACAATCGGTATCCGTTGTCGTACGCTAAGAAGATCATACGCGAAGGGACTGTCGATCATTGGCAGGCGCGCTACGAATCTTCCGACATGGTGACGCGGACCTTCTTCCCGAAGATGAGCTCTGCTCACCGGGTAGTGAAGAAGACTCGCCTGTCACCGATCCACGTGCAAGCCCTAACGGGGCACGGGGGATTCGAGGCGTACCTACTTCGATTTAAAATCAAAGACAGTCCCGCGTGTGCGTGCGAGTCTCCTAGTCTCCAGTCTCCTAAACTGTCCGCGATTCGGAAATCCAGAAATGACCTGGAGTGCTTGACCGGGGACCCCATCTCCTTAGTCAATCTCTCCGCGTGGCTCGAGGACGACAGAAAACGTCCTAATTTATTAAATTTTATGAGTATCGTGGTAGAGTATTTGTATGAGTATTTGCATTTATTTTTCTATTATAGTTTTAAGTTGAAGGGTATAGGGAATGTTTTGTGTAGAGATAAACCTTTTATCATAATTAACTTGTTTTATTTGTTATAGTTTTAATACAATCACTTTATATTTTCAGACGCCATCTTGTTTTTGATATTTTTATATGATGTGCAAACACATCTACCACAGACTAAAAAGGCTTATAAGTGCTGTGCCACACTATTGTTAGAGATGTATCTACCAACAGAAGTAAGATGGCATATTCTGAATTTCAATGGTGAAAAAGAATTAGTTGTATGTTGCTTAGGTACTGGCGTATTGACGGGCATTATCATACTTCCATTAACGTTGATCAAGAAGTTGTTTATTTATAAAATTCTTGACGTTGACACGATTTTTTTTTTATAGTAGCACGGCAAAATGACTGCATTATGCCTGATGATAAGCGCAGTACAATCGAAAAACAACGGCGACCACCAAGTGACACACTATCCATCGCCGGTCGCCGCTGTCATGGCGGCCTGCGAAAAGCTAGATATGCACAAGCTGATCCCGAAACGCGACCCGCAGAAGCGAATCACTATGAGGGGCATTTTCGCCATATACATGGTGGTTGCGACCCAGAAAGGCTGTAAAACCCTACCATTGTGGTCTCTCATACTGAATCTAAGCAACTATACTGTTATACTACTACTACTATACTTCTCTTAACTTTGAATTAATATAAGTGTTAATATCTGAGAACCACGGCACCTATGTAAGGAACTAATAACAAAAAAAAAACATTTGACTTGAAAAAAAAAAACAAACACGACTTGCGTGCAAAGCCACGGTTGACAGCTAGTCTAATTTAGAGTCGCCTAAGTAACTTGGTGTAATTTCAATTATCGTGAAATTCGTGTCATAATCTTTCTGTACACTTCAATACCCAATCAGTAAAAAAAATATATTTTGATGTCACTTAGAGACGCTTTTTATTGTGTATAGATTTAAGACAAACTTTTTATTTATTAATATTCATCATTTGATTTAATATTTTCCATTGTGATAAGTTTTTTCAGTTCTTATTAAACTACTTTTAGAAATAAAATAAATCGTTGCTTGTTATCTAAAGACGTACTTATAATTTTACTGTCATTTCGTGCAGTTTTATGTTATTATTTGAGCTTTAAGTGAACCTTAATCTTTCGCAAAGATAATGAAAACGAATGGGTCAATGGCACTTTAGGTTATTTATTACTTACAATAATTTTTTGCATATACAATTCAAAAGTTGTGATGATTAACAGTAGATATCGTATTTTAAAGATTATAAATATTAAAATTATGCCACTGTGGATAAATTAATATTAAAATGCAAGCCTATGTTAAAATATACAAAATAATAAGAAAAATTCTTATTCTCTAAGGAATTTGACGTTTCAATAAAATAAAAAGGCTGAAAATTCCCTATATAATGAATATTTTGTAGAACATTTTGATGAGCCTCCCGAATGTGGAGTAAAGCTTTTACAATCTAGTTGTCCTCATATGCACATATGACTAATGCGTAATACACTAAACAATTATTGTTACGTTTTTTTTTAGACGAAATTCAATTTTAAAAATTACAGTCTAATCGTAGTCCACGTCATAGTTTTTGGCAGTTCTGAATATAGCTGTAAGTTCGTTCTTGCGCATACTACAGTTAAGAAGTTATATATACAAAACAAATTCAAAATAATATTATAGGAATTTAACACTGACATTAATCATTTTTTGTCTTGATATTACACGTACAATGCATTAGGTTTTTAATCAAATATGTCTCAATTTGATATTTCAAATCGGACCAGTAGTTCCTGAGATAACCCCCTACAGCGTCACAAACTTTACCTCTTTATAATATTAGTACAGATTAATTCACGGTAATAAGCGACAATATAAAAGATAATAATTCTGTGAGTATAAAAAAATTTATATACGACGTCTTAATTGTAATATATAATTATTATTTTATACTTAAAGTATTATAATAGAATATTTAAAACGTTATCAAATTAATTCATTATTACACTTTCAGTTTTTAATAATATCTTCTATAATAGGTACTAGTTTTATATACATGATAAGGATATAATTTCACGTTACATTAATCAAATCATGCACATTTTATATTAAATGCTTTTAAAAATACCTAACAATAACTATTACGAATTATGTATATATAAGTATATATATTTTGTAGGTGGTAGAGCCACGCTGAATCTACTAATTACTGGTTTCAGCATGAATGGGCTAGCTCGCCCGAGGTAGTAACACCCTCCCACAGAAAACCGACGTGAAGTAACAGTGCTTGCATTGTTGTGTTTCGTTCGGTCAGTGAGAGCGCCGGAGGCCCACTTCCACCCCACCTTTGGTCTAACTCCTACAGTTTAAAAAAACCTTATTAACCTAATCTAATTGCACGGTGTGTGATGTGGTTGAGAATGTATACCATATTTGATGGAATGTGTTCAATACCATGGATGTAAGCATTTTTAATTCGATGCTGGCAGACCCTCTCTCTCAGAGTGCAAAAATGTTACACAGAATTGCAAGTTTAGTTTTTAAGATTTGATTAAATGTGATTATTGTAGAATTTAATATTTACAAGATGTAACCGATATGCGACAAAACCCATATTAAAGAGATTTTTTTTTACTGTTTTGCCTTCTGAGAGTATTCCATTGCTTTTCGATAGAGGGTATTATACGTTTGTTTATTTATTAAGTTAAATTCATTTAGTAGCTTAAAGGCCCTGCATGTCAATGATATAAAAATAAACGTGTGTCTCAGACACGGCTGACTGTTATTCTGAGTACCACACCGTGCAACGAGAATCTGATTTGATCATTCACAGTGTGAGTAATGACTAGATATATTGCAACGATGCGTCTCGGAGAACAGAATCGATATTTGTGAAGCCAGTAAAATCATCAATATCGAGTTTTAGTACACCTATCTTATTAATCACCGTGTGTATAGTTGATATTCCACGTGGACGTAGTCAAGGGCACAGCTAGTACTTTAATTTAAAAAAATGTGTCAAGAATAATTACTGCTTAAAATGCTTGGGTAGCCGCAGAATGTTGATAGTTGTGTATACAGTTGTTTCCAAGCGATTAATGCTTATTAGGAAGATTGCTAATATGTATGTATGTATGCAATTATACACAATTTTTTAATAATATATTCTAATACGGTAATTGCCTCCCGAAGTTATCTACCTCAATATACAAATTTAAGTTGATAATAATTACAAACGTAATAAATCAATGAAAAACGACTTCAATAGTAATATTAAGCGCGCGTAGTCACTGAATCAAATTTGTACATAACAAGACACGAACTAAGGAGAAGAGACGGTTCGTTGCGTAACTATTTTGCATTATTTATGTTGATTTTTTATTAATCGACTTTTTGTTAATTATTTTCAAACGAAAGGTTTTGATAAATTTGAATATAGGATATATTTTGACATTATAATTGTGAAAGTATCCAGTGACTTTGACATGTAAAAGAAAATAACATGAAAGAAGTTGTGCAAAAAACGATAACCAAAAATATCGGGATAATTTTAGAATTCGACTTTACGCCGAATAGTGAGATGACTGATCGGACTAGCACTTAACTATAATCGTTCTCAAACTGAATTTAGATAACTGCAATTAACACTGTAAATTTAATATTTTCCATTTCAGCTAAAGTACGCACTTGTGTTAGTGTGGGCCCTGCTGGCCTTTGCTTCAGCGTCGCCTATAGCTAAGGCAGAACCAGAACCCATGGGAGTTGAAGATACTGCGCCTAACGTAGGCTTGGCTGTTCTTGATGTAGCCAGCCAACTTGCCAGTCAATTTGGTAGTTGGGGTTAAAATATTATTTGTTTATATTTACACCAAGTATGTTCAATTTATTTAGATACGTGTAGAATCTATTATTGTTAAATATTTTAAACATTCTTGTAAAATACATTCAAAGCTTTTATATCTGTTTTATTATTAAATGCAAAGAGTTTAAAATTGGTATTTTTATGTCTCCTTTTACGATTATTCACTTTTTTCTTTAGCATTGATTGAAGTGTGATTTTTAAACTTATTTACTGTTTCATAGTACTGAAAATTACAGCTACTTTATTGTTTATAGCTACTATAATAAACAATATAATTTTGAGAGTGTCGCCTAGTATGTCAGAAACGATAATCAACAAAGCCTTTTTTAGGCAATTTCTAGTTTTTCCGGTAAAACTATAGTTTTCCTTGAAATTTGATAAAGGATAATTGAGACAATTTATAATATATGATAGCCCTTCCCCCCCCCTAAGTTTTCCTTGAAATTTGATAAAACATAATTGAGACAGTATCTAATATATTATAAGCAACTTGATAGAACTTAACTGAACTTAACCTCAACTGAATTGAGGACTCCGTTTATTGAGGAATCCAGTCTAATGTAAACGCACTATGTCAGAGTACCGCTTTAGCGCAAAAGTTAACATGGCGGGAAGTGGACTTTACAATTATTAAATTGCATTCATCATAACCTATTCTCAGATGAAACAAAAAAGTTAAGATAGAACTCTGCGGACAAGAAGATGAGGCACAAAAATTCTAAGAGATCTGTGTATAGACACAGGTAAACGCACACACATGGAATCAATATAAGATCTTACAATATAGTGACGTGACATAGTGCTTACAAAAAAATGCTTGGCTTTATAATTTAAAGCGTTCTTAGGATAGATTTCATTTCATTTGAGAACGTATTTATTAGTACCCAATACCGAATCCTGTGGTAAATAAAATACACAATATATTTAAAAATAATTCAGAAAATCGATCTCAACATAAGGATGATGATGATGATGTCCTTGAGATGCAGGATGTGCTGCGAGTGATTGCGGAGAATATATATATATATATATATATTCAATTCCGAAACGCGACCCGCAGAAGCGAATCACTATGACGCTACGAGTGACTGCGGAGAACTTTTAATAGTACCGAAGCAAAACAAAAAAGTAAATATATATATATGAAATGCAACCAAACCAACATTTTAAAACATAAAAGTTTTTCATTTCTTTTACGATAATTCTGCTATATTTTCGATATCCCGTTGTTTTTCTCTGCCCCATGTCTACAAAAAATAATTTCTAGTGCGGTTCATATCAATATCGGCCTGCCGCTTTCCCTGGTTTATTTCTCATTTCCTGTCTGGTAGATCCCGGGGCGAATAAAACCTAAAAAAGTTAGGTTATTCAAGGTTATTCTAACAGTATATTTTTTTTGTATACATCATGTTTTCGCAAAGTTATAGCATTTTAATCTAACCTAGTGCCGGTGGGTCGAGAAAGACCTGCCACGCACTGGCGGAAATATCTTCGGGGGCGCATTTTGACCCGCCGCCACACCAGAAGAAGGTTTATGATTTTACTTGCTGCAGCCAAGGTGTTAATATCATAATTATAACACTGATATAAATATAATGGAAGATAACAGTCTTTGTCTATTATTACCGTTCGAGAAATAAATTTGAATGTTAATACTGTATGTTTAATGTTTTTATGGTAGTAACCTTTGTAATAACGTGCTTTCACTTGCCTTTTTCAAGCTTACAGTACAAGATGCGCTCTACCATGTTCTAATTTGGTCTCGGAAACATGTGATCACATCATCGAAACTGTCTTTGAATTACATTCTTCTTATCGCATATATTAGCACGACATAAGACATCAGTATTTCTAATTCTATGAGACCAGTGCACACAGAGATCGGTATTCGATGTTTGCTCGAAAACAGGAAACCTTCTGGTCTAGCTTAGCAAAGAAGACTAAAGGTGCACCGATTCTGGAATAAAATATGGCATGAATGTCAGTCACAGCTTGATGTTATAGCTCACCCCAAGTACTTAAATTTATGCGTCTGCTTCAGAACCTCTCTGACCTTAACATATTTGTACAAACACATCCTGCAAGCCTACAACCATTACGTTGGATTCACTTACGCTTATGTTGATACAGAATTCCTTGTATGATTCGTCAAAATTAGACATCAACATTTGTAAAGAACTTGAAGAATTTGCTTCAATACAGAGAAAATACACATGAGAAATAAAATAACGGCAGTTATTTTATTTGAAGTTATATCACGGGTAATAAACTATGACCTTATATATTTTGTAACAATTAAATTATCACAGAGTTGTGGCGGTTATCACGATGGCCACAACTCTCGTGGTCAGGCGCATCAGGAGGTTGGGCCTTAGGGTGGCCCTCGAGAAGACCGAGGCCCTACTCTTTCATGGGCCTCGGCGGGGGCCACCGCCTGGGGCCCACATTGTGGTGGAGGGCGACCGGGTAAGGGTGGGGACCCAGATGAAATATCTGGGCCTCACCCTAGACGGGCGCTGGCGGTTCGAGCCCCACTTTGCGGGGCTCGGACCGCGAATTTCTGGGACGGCTGCGGCACTCGGCCGTTTTCTCCCTAACGTTGGGGGGCCGGGTGCCGGGTGCCGCCGACTCTACATGGGAGTCGTGCGGGCGATGGCCGCCTACGGGGCCAGTCTGGGTCGATGCCCTCGGTGCCACCAATGTGCGCGCGCTCCGCAATGCGCAGTGCACGGTGGCACTGAGGGCAATCCGGGCGTACCGGACGGTGTCCTCAGCGGCGACCTTCACGCTCGCCGGCTCCCTGCCCTGGGAGCTGGAGGCAGGAGTTCTCGCCGCCGTGTACGAGTTCACGGCGGCGAGGACACGCAGGGGGGAGCCTCCGGCTCCCAGGGAGGTAGAGGCGGAGAGACGGCGTCTCAGAGGAGACGCCGTCGAAAGGTGGCAGCAGGACCTGGCGGACGAGCGATTCGGACGGTTTACAATAGACGCCGTCCGCTCGGTCCTGCGGAATTGGTTGACCAGGGAGTGGGGCTCCCTGACGTTCCGACTGGTGCAGGTACTCACCGGACACGGTTGTTTCGGGTGGTACCTGCACCGGATCGCACGCAGGGAGCCGACGGCCGCCTGCCACGAGTGCGGCGCTGAGGAAG
Source organism: Antheraea pernyi (assembly GCA_015888305.1). Taxonomy (NCBI): domain Eukaryota; kingdom Metazoa; phylum Arthropoda; class Insecta; order Lepidoptera; family Saturniidae; genus Antheraea; species Antheraea pernyi. The sequence continues at coordinate 25,230 of MU160254.1, forward strand.
ATACCGCGCAGCACACGCTGTCTGAGTGTGCTGCGTGGGGGGAGCAGCGCCGCATCCTGGCGGCGGCCGTGGGAACGGACTTATCGCTGCCGAGCGTGGTTTCGGCCATGCTCGGCAGCGAACAGGCTTGGCGAGCGATGGCCTCCTTCTGCGAGGAGGTCATCTCGCAGAAGGAGGAGGCGGAGAGGGCCCGCGAGGCAGACCCTCAAAGTGGCCGTCTCCGCCAAAGGAGGACAGGCAGGAGGAGAAGGCGCTTCGCCCAACTCCTCCTGCCACCGTAGCCGGACCTGAGGGGATGGGTCGGGGGGCCCATCTCCTCAATGCACAGGTCCGGCGGACGAGGGGGGGCAGCCGGTGTGTACCCGGTCTGTCCCTCTATAGGTAGGAGCCCGGCGGTCACCTTCCGCCGGGCGGACCGTGGGGGCGGCTCTACAAGGTTGATTAGCTCGAACGATCCCTTGCCGCCCCCACAAAGCGGTCTCTCGGTACACCGTGGGGTTTTAGTCTGTGCGAGTCGGACATAACCCACCCTCTCCCCCGGAGGGGGTGGCGTAACCATAAGGGATTTCCCCACGTTAAAAAAAAACAAAAAAGATTAAATAAAATGATACATGTTAATATTGAGGCAATTTAATGTGGTATCTGGCAACTAAACCAACTTATGCAAGGACCAGACCTGAGCGCATTGCGACATGTGTGAACATGAATCAATCTATCTTCTTAACTAATGGAGTACCCATTTTAAAAGTTGTAGTATATTAACGTGTGTTTTAAGCTACGGTTTGATATAGAAGTAAATAAAAATAAGAAACGTACAATTTTGTAAAATTCAGTTTTCAAAATTTTACTTCCGGTTTTGTACATTAAAAAAAGTTATTTTTTTCAAGTTGTAACGCCCCCCCCCCCTCTTTCATCTTTCTCACCTCCTCCCTCCTCTCCGATCTCTTACTTATTACTCATCCACTATCTCCATATATACTATATAGAGATCTCTCTTCAAGCGTTACCGAACTACTCTCCATTACTTTGAATACCTTTATCTTACCATTAATACATATCCTAGTTATAATCAATGTATTAACCCCTTTTATTATTATTATTACCATGATCATTTAGAAGTTAGGACCCTTTTACGTTGTGTATTGAAACAAAGTTGTAGTAACAAGTTGTTTTAATCTGGTACTCAGAAAACATTACATAGATTAGATCCAGTATGATTAGAACTTTAGGAAACACAAACAACAAATAGTAAAATTGCAATTAATCAAAATCAACTAAACATAAACAAAGTCAATATCTATACGTAATACTGCAGACATAATATATTAAACTATTTAATAAAGAATACATCCTAATAATATTCATTAAAGTATATAGTTATTTGTGTTAAATATATGATGGTATATGTAGTGTTTAAATGGTTTTTTTCCCTGAAGGGGAAGAGACCCCACCTTCCTCAAGCCCACCTCTTAGAAGCACTGTAATTTACAATGAATTTACAGTTAAACCTAACAATCAACTACTACCAGCATCGCTGAGAGTTAAGAAGGGTGAGAGGTAGGAATTATAAGGAATCTGAAAGCAGTCTCCAAATAAAATAACGAAATGTAGAAACGCAATCTTATGGGTGATAGGTGGGTGATAGCCGAATAGACAGACAGAAAGACAGAAAAAAATTCAATTTCCATTTCAATCACGTCTCTTTACATCTAACAACAGTCAATTTTAACTAATAAATTTATAGATTCAAATGTATTTATGTCTCAAAGAGAATGGGTTATTTAGCAAAGTTTACAACGAACACAATAAATCCAGTATGGTAACAATTTTTGTTACGCGATATTTTGATTGACAGTCACAGTCACATGGAGGGATGCACGGCATACGGGCGTAATCTTCATTAATTAATTTCGGCTTGGAAGGTTCCGTAGCTGAGTCGCATTCCAAGGAGGAATTGGTGATGGTGCAATCTCACTTCGCGTGGCGTGTAACAGTAGTAAAACCGTCGTTATCGGTCGTAACAGGGTCGAATGCCATATTGGAGCCCGCTTCAGAACTGGAGAGCTAGCTAGAATAGAAGTGGACGTTGAAGCTCGGTCTGCCATGTTCTTCACAGAAAGCGACGAGTACGAATTCCAACATGGGTTAGTACGTTGGATCAGACTTCCGGTCTAGGCGGATGAATCTCGCATATTTCTTGACTATTTTCGGAAATAGCGATTCATCGCAAAATTGTAATCAAAAGAGATATCGCTACAGTATATCATACCGGGGTCAAAGGAGGAGGGCGAAGCCAATTGCGTTGACCAATTGCGCTGTAGGTAAACTGCAGTGCCTCACAGTAAAGAACCTTGCCTAACAGGAGACCCTAATATGCAAGAAGCCGAGAACGTAGACTGATAAACCGGGCTACACCCAAACAAACACTCGGGAATGGAAAAAGGCGATCGGAAGGGTGGGAAGGCGATATTTTGGGCTTTACGTGTCTTTACACATCTGTCCGTCAACGCAGTTGGATTGGAACTTCAAAAACGATATATATTACAGATCTGTTTTGAAGCTCTTATGTTACGTCAAAAATCAAAATCAAAGTCGGCATTAATGAAATTTCAAAGCATGTAAACTAGTTAAAATTAAGAATATTTCGCCTTTAACAGACACATCAAGGAGGACATCATATATATTGTTACTGATTGCCTAAGTTTTAATTATAGTTTTAAAGTTAAAGTGAAACACTATCAGTCTCTCAATGTTGATTTCTATTTGTATACGAATGTTTTAGAATCGAGTCAGTAGTTCAAGAAATATCTTACCAATCTTTTAAACCAGCAATCTTTACCTCTTTAGAATAACGTATTCATTGACATCACTCGTTTCTCATGCCATCTAACATAACGAAATATATGATACGTGAACTATGATTGAAAAACCAATAAAATAAATTGAAATAGTGCTTTTTGATGTATTTCTATATCCGGCACTCTATATATAGATCTATGTTAGTGCGAATAGTGTAACTAATTTCTTTTCATTACATTGTCAGTGAATACCGCATACCGATAGTATAGGTCTAGGATATATTATACCACGTTCTTGGATATATTATAACATATGACACAATGGCATAATAGATGTAGTTTCTGTTTATATACTTAAAAAAATTAAACCATTTAAAATGGACGGGACATATATTATGTTACGCTGCAAACTAAATAAATAGAGCGAGCATGTAACTCCATGGTACCCAAAGGAGGACACAAGGAAACGAGGACGTCCGAGAGTAAGATGGATTGATGACATCCGCCTAACCTCGGATGCAAATAGGACCAAAGTAGCAGACGACAGGGCTCAATGGAGAGAGCTGGAGGAGGCCTATGCCAAGAGGCACACCCGAGTCCGAGATATTATATAGCAACAAATCATACTAGAAATCGTTTGTATTATGTATTTTGTAGCATATTCGGAAATAAAAAGGCATTTTTTTTTTTTTTTTTATTTAATTTTACAATTTTAACCGAAGCATATAACATTGATATGATCATGTGGTATCGTAGAAAGTAGCAAATCAGTAGAAGGGTAATCGTGAAATCGCGAAGTACTGACCGTTGAACAGAAAAAAGTACTCCTGATCTTATAGCAGGTTTATGAAGGTATTACCGAATCTGAAATAAACGAAAAAGATTACATGTACAAACATAACTGATACTTTAATATATTAAAACAGATAATTATATTTCGGTGATTTCCTTTTTTAAATAAAATAAGTCATTAATATAACATTATTAATTAGTTTAAATAATTACCAGTTCAGTATAAAAAATCTTAATGCTATACATTAATAGTAAAGGACAATGTTAGAAGTAATATGTTTTACCTTATGACTTTATGATTCTATATTGTACCAACTATGCTCACGGTTTCGCTAGCATGAACTACAAAACCTATATATATATATATATTAAATGACATAGCTATCAGTTGAACCGTATAGAATTTGGTGTGTTATAGCGGTATCTAATGCCAAGTTATAATTAATTGAATAGCGAATAATGTTAACATAGTTGAATCAAATTAAATTCAAAATCATTGACTAATAGAAAACATATGAAGTACCAAAACTACAATAAAACCGCAAAGACTTTTTGTGTTTTTCAAAAATAATTTAAAAGACTACAGATAATAAAAAAAAAAACATTTTTTAACGTATCGATCGTAACGATCGAAAAATGTCTTTAAATTAACGTGAATTAAAATTTCAATGAATTAACTAACTGCCGCTTCTGAGAATTAGATATCCCTCCATTTGCATTAAGCGATTAAGCGCAGACTCTGGAGCTACCATTGCTCCAGTTTCTGTGTTAGCAATGGGCGTTGCTGAAGCAAAAGCCAGCAAGACTCCCACTACCACCATGACGTATTTTATCTGAAACGAAAGGTATTAAAACTTTTGCAAATAAAATGTCATAGAAATAGCGCAATTATACACTGCGTCATTTGACGTTGGAACGAATTCTAAAATAAACCTAAATAATTAATAATAAAAAATAGTTTAATCTAATCGTAGTAAGATGTATTCAAGTGATCGTACGAGTTGCTACTGCCTTCAAGTTCTAAATCTGTCGATAAATGTCTAGATATTTGTTGTAGATACCAAACTTGAGCGATTTATAGTTATATAATTGTGGTGTTACACGCGTATAATTAGACGAGTTAAGCTATGCTATTTCAGTCAAAAAGGAAACGGATCATTACAGATAAAAACGTGGTAAATTGTTCCGATAATTAACTCAACACTAATGTTAATATGAAAATTTACTCATGAAGGCAAAATACTAGTTAAGAAGTTATAACTCTTATAATTTTATATATTTTAAGTTAATTTATAGTTTCATAACTAACAACTTACCAACAAGGTTGTTGAAATAAAAAAACAAACCAGTATCTAATACAATATGTTCTCAAATATAAGACATACATGATTTTATCTAGTGAGATATTAACTTATAGAAGGAAGAGTAACTTAAATGGAAAATATTTAAATAACAATTATAAAACAAAATACAACAATTACGTTTTTATATTTAAGCGTATACCTATTTACAAACCTTAATAAAATAATAGTTCTCTACTTACAAAATTCTTGCTGGCAGTTGTTATAAATAATACTTGAAATACAACAAATTTCAAATTATATATATATATATACGTTTTCGAAGCTAACAAGAATAGTAAATAAATTAATAGCAATTACAATATTCGATAAAAGACGAGCATTAATAAAAATAAATATATTTGTGTATCTATTTATTTTGCGAGGCGTACGACCGCTTCGGTTTGTATTCTTATTAGTAAGTAACTTTTTACACGGATTTGCTACTCGTTTTTGTTATCTTTCAGATATTTATTTATTCATTGCTTTAATTTTAGCGCCTATTTTCATATCGCAGATTGTTGAATTATACTCAATATTTTTTAAACACCCATATACTCCATTTATGAATAAATAATATATAAAATAATAATAATACTTATAGAAGGCCAAAACAATAATTTGTAATGCTTGGTTAATAATATGAAAAATATTATAATAATTTAAGAATTAAACTTTTCTGAAAGAATAAAAACACGTAGTCGAAATAGCTACATCTGCAAATCTAAAATTTGGGTATTGTGTTTCTTTAGTAAAATTGGTACATACTGAGAGAGAATTGTTTTTTTGTTTTTATGTCACAGCAGGCAAACGAACATGATGTTAAGTGATCAGCAGGGGAGTCGAAAGTGCGTTGCCAGCCTTTGTTTGGGGGAAGGGGAGAGGAGATGTGCGCTCCGGCGCTCTCACTTACCAAACGAAACGCAACAATGCAAGCACTGTTGATGTTGTTCTATGAGAGAGTGGTACTACCCCGGGGCGAGCCAACTCATTCGTTCTGAAACCGTCCATAGACACTAACAACACCAGGGGAGTCGAAAGTACGTTGCCAGCCTATGTTTGGGGGAAGGGGAGAAGAGATGGGCGCTCCGGCACTCTCACTGACCAAACGAAACGCAACAAGCAAGCACTGTTGATGTTGTTCTATAATAGAGTAGTACTACCCAACCCATTCATACTGAAACCAGTATTAACTTCTGCCAGAAGTATTTGACCTCACATAATTGAAGTAACATGTATTAGTGTTGTTATTTTATTTCAAAGAAATACTACGTCGTACAAAAATACAAAGCAGATTCTTAGATGGGTATAACAAAAAAATCTATATTACATACTAGTTTCTGCCCGCGACTTCGTACCCGTGGAATAGTTATTTGGGGCTAACGCTAACAGGCAGCAGAAGTTCTGAAAAGGAAAGAAATATCCGAAATATTCTTAATCGGTGGCTCCGCTCCTATTGGTCTTAGCGTGATGATATACAGCCTAGTTGGGGTGTAATGAGTGTCGAATAACAAGACTTGAGACACTCAAGCCAACCTCTCCTGCACGCGGTGCACCCTGCTGAATAATAAACGAGGCAATGGCGAAAGCGGGGTGGTAGGGTTTTACAGCCTGACTGGGTCGCAACAACCATGTATATGGCGAAAAAGCCCGGCATAGTAAGTCGCTTGTGCGGGTCGCGTTTCGGGATCAGCCTGTGCATATCCAGCTTTTGCACTGTTGATGTTGTTCTATAATAGAGTGGTACTACCCAACCCATTCATTCTGAAACCAGTATTAACTTCTGCTACTACATGTTTTAATAAGTAATCCTGTCTAATATTATAAATGTTAAAGTATGTTATTTTATTACGCTTTTACCGTTTAACTACTCACCGATCGTCATGAATTTTCATAGACGTTCTCAGGAGTACAGGAAAGGACATATAGTACCTTTCATGCAGAAAAAATGGCTATTTCCGAGGTAAATTAGTAAACTGATAAAGACAAAAAAGTATGATGGATGCATTGATATACAAAAACCAAAGGTGCACACTTAACGTCTCACAGACGCTACACAAAAATGAGTGCATAATTTTGGATTATGGTATCGTATTTATTGGTAGTGAGAGCCTCCGTACCCGTGGAAAACCATAAAAAATTCAATAGATAATCGGCTCAAATAAACACGTTATCGATTTAATCCATTTTTGTCTTTTTCCTTTAGTTTAGTTTTACCTTTAGTTTTTCATTATATTTTGAACTCGTTTTATATAGGTGAATGATATGGATATTATTCCACGTTAGATTATAGTCCACGTCAAACTTTTTAACCGCTCTGAAGTAGATGCGCAGAACACAAATTAAGATATCAGAGGGACGCAGATGAAGTGAAAGGGGAGCAGGCTCGACCGCGCACGTACTTCGCCCCGTATTGCACCCACGTTGACACATGTGTCTTGTCATCACTAGTTACAGTACATTCGTATTCAGAATAGTTTTGTTGTTGTTAATGATATGTTACTTCTTTTATAGTTGTTTTCTTTTTCTTTATTATTTTCGTTATTAACAGAAGACTTACTCCACATCCACTTGGAAAAATAATGTTTCTATGGAAGGCGTTGTTTATTACAAATGATTTAATTACTATGAATGTATTTTATTTACAATAACCGTATTGTAACACGTATAATACCTGCACAATATATGGTACAAGATTTACTTGTATTTATATGTCTGCTCAATTCAGAAAAAGAGGTTTACGTAAATTAGCTGTCAAAGCGTTTACAAGATGACACATCAGAAATCGTATTTTTATTCTACAAAATCTTCTGAAACTAGTAACGGGTCGTTGTATTGCCATATTTTTATTACTTAATGTAATAGGCAAATATCAACTTGGGTCATATATGATTAAAAACCTAATGTATTGTACGTGTAATATCGAGACAAAAATGATTAATGTCATTGTTAAATTCCTATAATATTATTTTGAATTTGTTTTGTATTGACCTCTTAACTGTAGTATACGCAAGAACGAACTTACAGCTATATTCAGAACGGCCAAAAACTATGACGTGGCCTACGATTAGACTGTAATTTTTAAAATTGAATGTTGTCTAAAAAAACGTAACAATAATTGTTTAGTATATTACGCATTACACATATGTGCATATGAGGACAACTATATTGTAAAAGCTTTACTTAACATTCGGGAGGCTCATCAAAATGTTCTACAAAATATTCATTACATAGAGAATTTTCAGCTTTTTTGTTTTATTAAAACGTCAGATTCCTTAGAGAATAAGAAATTTTCTTATTATTTTGTATATTTTAACATAGGCTTGCATTTTAATATTAATTTATCCACAGTGGGAATTTTATTAATGCCTTTTTAATATTTATAATCTTTAAAATACGATATCTACTGTTAATCATCACAACTTATGAATTGTATATGCAAAAAAGAATTGTAAGTAATAAATAACCTAAACTGCCATTGAACCATTCGTTTTCATTATCTTTCATTAAGGTTCACTTAAAGCTCAAATAATAACATAAAACTACACGAAATGACAGTAAAATTACGTCTTTAGATAACAAGCAACGATTTATTTTATTTCTAAAAGTAGTTTACGAAGAACTGAAAAAACTTATCACAATGGAAAATATTAAATCAAATGATGAATATTAATTAATAAAAAGTTTGTCTTAAATCTATACACATAATAAAATTGAAGCGTCTCTAAGTGATATCAAAATATATTTTTTTTACTGATTGGGTATTGAAGTGTACAGAACGATTATGACACGAATTTCACGATAATTGAAATTACACCAAGTTACTTAGGCGACTCCAAAATTAGACTATCTGTCAACCGTGGCTTTGCACGCAGTGCTATCTCTTAAACCGTATAACCGATTTTTACGGAACTTTCTCCGACAGCTAGCAGACATTATAAAA
>MU160254.1:58243-82483 GCA_015888305.1 Antheraea pernyi
TAGAAGGACAAAATTATAATTTGTAATGCTTGGTTAATAATATGAAAAATATTATAATAATTTAAGAATAAAACTTTTCTGAAAGAATAAAAACACGTAGCCGAAATAGCTACATCTGCAAATCTAAAATTTGGGTACTATGTTTCTTTAGTAAAATTGGTACATACTAAGGGAGAATTGTTTTTTGTTTTTATGTAACAGCAGGCAAACGAACAGGTGGGTCACCTGATGTTAAGTGATCACCACCATCCATAGACACTAACAACACCAGGGGAGTCGACAGTGCATTGCCAGCCTACGGTTCCAGCTTTCGGTTTTAGATAGCTCATTTATCGAGGAAGGCTTTAGGCTATATATAATCACGCTAAGACCAATAGAAGCAGAGCACCAATGAAGAATGTTTCAAAATCGGGCACTTTTTTTGTTTTTGAGCGATTACGTTATTATTATATACGTTGCCATGGTAACGTGGTAAGTAGTAGTAATAATATTCGTCCAATAGGACAGGCGAAGGACTGAATCCATACTGCCAATTCTGAAGTTATGTGATAAGTATCAAAGCTAACATTTTCAAAGTTTATTTTGTTTTCCTATTCAAATAGTTCATACTACTTTTATATCCAATTTTTTATTTGTTCTCTATTACGTATTATAAAAATAAAGTGTGTGTATGTACAATTAAAATAACAACTGCTTGATGATATGGATATGGCTACAAATGACCAAAAAAAAACTTTTGTTATACTTTGTCTATATTTTTATATTATTATATTTTGTCTGTTTGTTCTGGGTATTCTCCAAACGACTGGACCTATTTTAACGGGAATTTTACATTTCGCTGCCAGATAACCGAAATTATAGCGGTTGACATATTCTACTTTATTTGTCCGCGGCTTCGTCCGCATTACTTTGGGCCGATTTTCACGGGGTATTCACTGGTACACACTGGTACACAGACCTTATAAAAAATAATTTAGGTTTTTTATTCAACTTGGGACGCAGTGGAATATCCGTAATGATTGAACTGATTTTCACGGGACTTTCACTGGAAGATAACTAACCTTATAAGAAGTAACTTAGACAATTTTGTTGTATTTCAAGTATTATTTATAACAACTGCCAGCATGAATTTTGTAAGTAGAGAACTATTATTTTATTAAGTGTTGTAAATAGGTATACGCTTAAATATAGAAACGTAATTGTTGTATTTTGTTTTATAATTTTTATTTAAACATTTTCCATTTAAGTTACTCTTCTACTATAACTTAATAACGTTGTCGCCGCAAAATAATTCTGATGGAACTACACCGCTCAGGGGAGATAATTTAAGCGCAACGAAAACTTGCGATTAGCCTCGACATTGTCTAGGCTTTCGATAGATTTTGGCACCGTGGTCTTCTTTTCAAGCTTCCGGTGTACGGACTCCCTGGTAATCTATGTAAATGAATCTCTGGATTCGTGACCAAATATATCGAAAGACGTGATTAGCAAATACTGAAGTTCCTAAAGGATCTGTATTTTGCTTACTCTGTTACTTCTGTATATAAATGACATTATATATCACTAATGTCTACCAAAATTCAACTACAACATACAAGGTACTGACAATCAAATAAATAAATTGTGACAAACAAAGTGTTAATTGTTTAAATGATCTAATCTACTTTTGGATGTAAGTCTAGTTGTTTTCTTACAATTAACACTTTGTTTGTCACAATTTATTTATTTGATTGTCAGTACCTTGTATGTTGTAGTTGAATTTTGGTAGACATTAGTGATATATAATGTCATTTATATACAGAAGTAACAGAGTAAGCAAAATACAGATCCTTTAGGAACTTCAGTATTTGCTAATCACGTCTTTCGATATATTTGGTCACGAATCCAGAGATTCATTTACATAGATTACCAGGGAGTCCGTACACCGGAAGCTTGAAAAGAAGACCACGGTGCCAAAATCTATCGAAAGCCTAGACAATGTCGAGGCTAATCGCAAGTTTTCGTTGCGCTTAAATTATCTCCCCTGAGCGGTGTAGTTCCATCAGAATTATTTTGCGGCGACAACGTTATTAAGTTATAGTAGAAGAGTAACTTAAATGGAAAATGTTTAAATAAAAATTATAAAACAAAATACAACAATTACGTTTCTATATTTAAGCGTATACCTATTTACAACACTTAATAAAATAATAGTTCTCTACTTACAAAATTCATGCTGGCAGTTGTTATAAATAATACTTGAAATACAACACATTTCAAATTATATATATACGTTTTCGAAACTAACAAGAATAGTAAATAAATTAATTGCAATTACAATTATCGATAAAAGACAAGCATTAATAAAAAAACAAATTGTGTATCTATTTATTTTGCGAGCCGTACGACTGATCTGTCTAAGGCTTTTGACTGCGTTGACCATAGTACCCTTATTTTGAAATTAAAACACTATGGTGTTTGTGGAGCTTCTCTCGACCTTCTAGTGTCCTATTTAGAAGATCGTTGTCACAAAGTTAGTGTAGACGGGGTTACGTCAGCTGGATCACTGACTCAAATTGGCGTCCCACAGGGTTCTATTTTAGGGCCATTTTTGTTCTTAGTATATATAAATGATCTACCGCTAGTGGTTGATAACTGTGCTGACATGGTTCTTTTCGCGGACGACACTTCAATTATATTTAAGGTAAAAAGAATAGATTCAGAGCTTGGTTATCTAAATAATACTTTAAATAAAATTTCCGACTGGTTTGCGTTAAATAATCTATTGCTTAATGCCAACAAAACAAAATGTATAAGATTTACCTTGCCTAATGTTCGGTTTACTAATAGTAGAATCGAGATCGATGGGAATCTAGTAGGCTTAGTTGACGATACTGTGTTCTTGGGTATTACACTTGATTCAAAGTTACAATGGGGTCCTCACGTAAAAAAATTGGCGGGAAGACTAAGTTCTGCTGCATTCGCAGTTAGAAAGATTCGCCAGCTAACAGATATTGCCACTGCTAGGGTTGTCTACTTCGTTTACTTCCACAGCTAATGTCTTATGGTATTTTGTTGTGGGGGACAGCAGCTGAGGTGGACACCATATTCCTATTACAAAAACGAGCAGTTCGAGCAATTTATAATATGAGGCCTCGCGAATCATTAAAGACTAAGTTTCAGGAATTCGGTATCTTAACTTTGCCCTCCCAATATATTCTAGATAATTTAATGTATGTCCGCAAAAATTCAGATATGTTGGATCTAGTAAAAGACCAGCATAATTTAAATCCTAGAAACAGCGACAAATTGGTCATTCCATGCTTCAGGCTCACTAAATCCAAAAACAGTTTTTTAGGTAATAGTGTTAAGTTTTATAATAAAGTCCCAAAACACATTACCGATTTGCCTCACAGGTCCGGCGGATGGAGGAGACGGCCGGTGTGTACCCGGCTGTCTCCTAACAGGACGAGGCCCTGCGGCAGCGATATCGCTGCTGGGCCAACCGCTGGGGCGGCATGATGAAGTCTATAGAGATCTCGTGCCGCCCTAATTTAGCGGTAGACGTACACCGTGGGGTTTTAGTCCGTGCGAGACGGACATAACCCACCCTCTCCCCCGAGTGGGTGGTGTATCCATAAGGGATTTCCCCACGTAAAAAAAGGGCCTTAACACTAAACATTTATTAGAATACTAGCTGTGCTCGCTGCTCCACGTAGAACCTAATGTAAAAAAACAGTGACTAATAAAATCATCTAAATGTATTCAATCCGTTTACTTAGAATGAGTAGTTCGAGAGACATTATCTTAAAAGAATAACAATAGAACTAGCAAAATTTTTTTATAATGATGAAGATTAGTATAGTTTATAGGAATGATTTGTTCTTTATGTCATGTGAAAAATAGACAACTAAAGTCTTTACTCTATTTCTCTGTCTACGACGGGGCATGTTCTATTTGGTTAATACTAACTGCATATGAGAAAAACCTACGCTTACACCCTCTACTAAGACTAATGTACGATCATGAAATATAGAATTGATAAAGGAGCAAGTGAGAAATGAGAACAATTTTATATTTTAGCTTAATATATTTTTATGATTTTTTTAACAAAATTGAAATAAAATCTTTCAAAATTATTTTGCAGTCCAGGGGGTTAGGAACAGCTGAGGCGCAGAATCTTGAGCTCCCATCGGTTCTGGTTCTGCGTTAGCAGTGGGTGTTGCCGAAGCAAATGCCAGCAGGGCTCCCACTACTACCATTACGTACTTTAACTGAAATAAGCAGTACAAACAAACCGTACTATTAGAGTGAAGATGACAATGGAGCAATGCGGTCATACGTGGTGACTACCATTTCTACAATGAACGAGTTAAATAATCGTAATTAAATCATAGCAAGATGTATTCAAGTGTCTTTAAAGTTCTTAATTAATTGACGAGTATTATTGCGATTAATTGCGGTAAAATCGTTATTATTATATCTTTTCAGCCGAGAAGAACATATGCATTATGTATTGGTGAAACATTTTTGTATACTTTAATTTAATACATAAAACTCAAAACTCAAATTATAATATGAAAATTCACCTATGAAAGTAAGATTTCACATTTTTGATAAATATATAGTCTTATTAATTAAAATGCGTCAATGAGGAAGTTATAATTAGAATCGCTTATAAAATGTATCTATCTAAAAGTATAACTTATCATATAAAATCGTACAACACGCGCCTTGAACTGAACCACTAGCGTGATACGTTATAGTGACGTAGATTTTATCATAAAAACAGACAATATTTTTAATGATAACAACTAGACTTACATCCAAAAGTAGATTAGATCATTTAAATTACAACATTGTAGAAAGATTATCTACGAAGATTTTTAATAAAGAAGATCCAAATGAGGATTATGATGGCTTGTTTGACATCATAAGGACTGAATTTAATAAACACTGCCCAAGAAAAGTTATTAGTGTAAAACAAAAAAATAGTTTTAGTGAATGGGCTACCTTGGGAATTAAAAAAAGTAGAGATAGACTATACGATCTGTATTATAGGAGATCATTAACTAGCAATGAATCCTTTCATGCATATGTCAGAAATTATTCAAAAATTTTTAAGCGTGTCTGTGTAACTGCTAAAGCTAAATTTTTAAGCAATAAAGTTCTTGGATCTAGTAATAATTCCAAGACTGTCTGGCATATTATAAATAAAGAATTAGGAAAATCCAAAATTACTGATAATTCGCATAATTTGAATGTTGACGGAGTACATATTTCAAACAGTTCAGAGGTAGTAACTGTTTTCCAAGATTATTTCACTAACATACCTTTACAGGTAACAAAAAATATTACTTCATCAGCCCAAGGTGCGGTATCGTTACTAAAAAATCTGAGTGCACCTATAAATTCAAAATTTAATTTCACATCTATTAGTGCAGATGAAATAATAAGGACTTTTAAACTCTTAAACATGAAACATACCGAAGATATCTGGGGAATGTCGGTAATAGTAGTACAGTCCTTAATTATTAATATTTCATCATATTTGGCTAATATATTTAATCAGTGTATAGCAAAAGGAACCTTCCCCGATTTAATGAAAATAAGTAAAATGGTTCCTTTATTTAAATCAGGCTGTAGGAGTAATCTTGGAAATTATAGACCAATCTCTGTACTACCGTCCTTGAGCAAAATTGTCGAGAAGATTATGCTTAAACAATTATTAGGATATTTTAAAGCGCAAAAGATTCTGGATGGTCGACAGTTTGGTTTCACAAAATCAAAATCAACTACTGACGCTGGTGCAACGTTACTAAGTCATATTTTTCGAGCTTGGGAGGGATCGCAGGATGCAATTGGTCTGTTTTGTGATCCGTCTAAGGCTTTTGACTGCGTTGACCATAGTACCCTTATTTTGAAATTAAAACACTATGGTGTTTGTGGAGCTTCTCTCGACCTTCTAGCGTCCTATTTAGAAGATCGTTGTCACAAAGTTAGTGTAGACGGGGTTACGTCAGCTGGATCACTGACTCAAATTGGCGTCCCACAGGGTTCTATTTTAGGGCAATTTTTGTTCTTAGTATATATAAATGATCTACCGCTAGTGGTTGATAACTGTGCTGACATGGTTCTTTTCGCGGACGACACTTCAATTATATTTAAGGTAAAAAGAATAGATTCAGAGCTTACTTATCTAAATAATACTTTAAATAAAATTTCCGACTGGTTTGCGTTAAATAATCTATTGCTTAATGCCAACAAAACAAAATGTATAAGATTTACCTTGCCTAATGTTCGGTTTACTAATAGTAGAATCGAGATCGATGGGAATCTAGTAGGCTTAGTTGACGATACTGTGTTCTTGGGTATTACACTTGATTCAAAGTTACAATGGGGTCCTCACGTAAAAAAATTGGCGGGAAGACTAAGTTCTGCTGCATTCGCAGTTAGAAAGATTCGCCAGCTAACAGATATTGCCACTGCTAGGATTGTCTACTTCGCTTACTTCCACAGCTTAATGTCTTATGGTATTTTGTTGTGGGGTACAGCAGCTGAGGTGGACACCATATTCCTATTACAAAAACGAGCAGTTCGAGCAATTTATAATATGAGGCCTCGCGAATCATTAAAGACTAAGTTTCAGGAATTCGGTATCTTAACTCTGCCCTCCCAATATATTCTAGATAATTTAATGTATGTCCGCAAAAATTCAGATATGTTGGATCTAGTAAAAGACCAGCATAATTTAAATACTAGAAACAGCAACAAATTGGTCATTCCATGCTTCAGGCTCACTAAATCCAAAAACAGTTTTTTAGGTAATAGTGTTAAGTTTTATAATAAAGTCCCAAAACACATTACCGATTTGCCTGATAGTGAGTTCAAGAACCATGTCAAGCGGGTTTTAATATCTAAAGGCTATTATAGGGTGGATCAATACGTGAATGATTGTGACGTCTGGAAATGACGCCCCTCTCTGTGCATCCACTAATAACGAATGTGAATATTTATATTACTATAGAAATATATGACATGAAAAAATAAACCAGATCGAGTTTCTGGGCGATGACTGGGCTGTTTTCCGAACCGGTAGTAGCTTTGACATTCATAAGCGCCTTCTCAGGGCCTAAATTGAATAAAGGATATTTTGATTTTATATTAATTTAAACGTAATCGACACTTGAGAATTCGATGAGCAATAGGGTAAGTAGGGGGAATGGCGCACTTAAGGAAAATAGGCAAATTTTGATTTTTAATTAAAATTTAGAAAATTCCTGTCGATGTTTCTTCACCGTTAACCAATAGTGTTATCAATTTAAATTAGTAAACGTACGCGAATTCTGAAAAATTCGTTGATACATGCCCAGATATCGGATTGATATTCCACCGGTCAAATCACTAGACTACCTGACGATTTAACCGACAAAAGAAACCCAGTCAAAATTTAGATCAGCACAGCCGCATACAAAAAAAAAACACTTCAGAGTCGTTTTTTTTTTTCGAACTGACTACGCTATTGTAGTCCTCAAGCAAAATAGTCCTTAAACAAAATTTTCGAGAAGATTATGCTTAAACAATTATTAGGATATTTTAAAGCGCAAAAGATTCTGGATGGTCGACAGTTTGGTTTCACAAAATCAAAATCAACTACTGACGCTGGTGCAACGTTACTAAGTCATATTTTACGAGCTTGGGAGGGATCGCAGGATGCAATTGGTGTGTTTTGTGATCTGTCTAAGGCTTTTGACTGCGTTGACCATAGTACCCTTATTTTGAAATTAAAACACTATGGTGTTTGTGGAGCTTCTCTCGACCTTCTAGCGTCCTATTTAGAAGATCGTTGTCACAAAGTTAGTGTAGACGGGGTTACGTCAGCTGGATCACTGACTCAAATTGGCGTCCCACAGGGTTCTATTTTAGGGCCATTTTTGTTCTTAGTATATATAAATGATCTACCGCTAGTGGTTGATAACTGTGCTAGTTAAATAATCGTAAATAAATCATAGCAAGATGTATTCAAGTGTATTTAAAGTTCTTAATTAATTGACGAGTATTATTGCGATTCATTGCGGTAAAATCGTTATTTCAGCCGAGAAGAACATACGCATTATGCATTAGTGAAACATTTTTATATACTTTAATTTAATACATAAAACTCAAAACTCAAATTATAATATGAAAATTCACCTATGAAAGTAAGATTTCACGTTTTTGATAAATATATAGTCTCATTAATTAAAATGCGTCAATCAGGAAGTTATAATTAGAATCGCTTATAAAATGTATCTATCTAAAAGTATAACTTATCATATAAAATCGTACAACACGCGCCTTGAACTGAACCACTAGCGTGATACGTTATAGTGACGTTGATTTTATCATAAAAACAGACAATATTTTTAATGATAAGTATATCTTTTGGTTGCGAATCACTTTACGCAGGAAAAAGATGTATTTAAATATTAAAATAACTGAAAACAAAAATCACAATTATGTTCCATATTCATTATATATTAAATTCACATACACCATCTCATCAAGTAAAAATCTATAAATAAAATAATATCTGTACTTACAAAGTTCATGTCGAGAGTTCTTCTAGAATAATGCTTCAAATACATAAAATTGTAGCTTATATATACAATCTCTTGACAGGAACCTAGATAAAAATATAATTATTTAAATTTTATTGTCAATTAAAAAAATGTTATTAATAAAGTAAATATGTAACAAACTGCGCAATTGTTTCGCTTCTATAAGCATTTTAGCGACTAGTTTGTTACGTCGAATTTGCCCGCTTCATGTTACTATGTTTGCATTCTTTTAAATAATTTCATTTAAGAAATTCGTTACTTTTGAAAAATGCACGTCGATATTTCGAGCGTTTCGGAAATGGTAAAAAGAGTGATGTTTTCAAATACAACAATTGTTACTGTGACGGTCCTAAACGAAAAATATTTGTTATATTTATTGATTACAAGCTGTAACCGCAGCATTGTATGCCTTTTTTAATTTGTATCAAAGAAATATAAAATTGTGAGACCACGTACAATTATAAGAATGCTCTTTTAAACAATTGTAAGTACGACATGAACGCCACTTACAGTAACATGTAACGTATACATCTATATATATACTAATATATAAAGCTGAAGAGTTTGTTTGTTTGTTTGGTTGAACGCTATGATCTCAGGAACTACCAGTCCGATTTTAGAAAATCCCTCGCTTTTAGATAGCTCATTTATCGGGGAAGGCTTAAGGCTATATATCATCACTCTAAGACCAATAGAAGCAGAGCACCAATGAAGAATGTTTCAAAATCGGGCACTTTTTTTGCTTTTGAGAGATTTCGTTAGTATTATATACCTTGCCATGGTAACGTGGTAAGTAGTAGTAATAATATTCGTCCAATAGGACAGGCGAAGGAATTAACCCATACTGCCAATTCTGAAGTTATGTGGTAAGTATCAACGCTAACATTTTCAAAGTTACGAAAACAAAATAAACTTTGAAAATGTTAGCGTTGATACTTACCACATAACTTCAGAATTGGCAGTATGGGTTAATTCCTTCGCCTGTCCTATTGGACGAATATTATTACTACTACTTACCACGTTTTAAATAGGAAAACAAAATAAACTTTGAAAATGTTAGCGTTGATACTTACCACATAACTTCAGAATTGGCAGTATGGGTTAATTCCTTCGCCTGTCCTATTGGACGAATATTATTACTACTACTTACCACCTGTTTGTTTGTTTGTTCTGGGTAATCTCCAACACGACTGGACCTATTTTAACGGCAATTTTACTTTTTACTGCCAGAAATATTGCCGAAATTATAGCGGTTGACATATTCTATTTTATTTGTCGGCGGCTTCGTCCGCATGGCTATTTCCAAAATGTTTGGACTGATTTTCACGGGGTATTCACTGGTAGATAGCAGACTTCATAAAAAGTAATTTAGGTTTTTCTATTCGCCTTCGACCGCAATGAAATATCCGTAATGCTTGAACTCATTTTCACGGGACTTTCACTGGCAGATAACTCACCCTATACGAAGTAACTTAGAATATTTTACTTTGTCCGCAATATCCTACTATCTCCTAATTGGTTGGACCGACTTTCACGGGGCTTTTACGGGCAGATAACTAGCGCGCTCGGAAGACGTTGTCCCGCCCCGATAATAAAATGAAAACCTTGACAATTTATATCTAAACCTTCCCCATGAATCATTCTATCTACTGGTGAAAACGGCATGAAAATGATAGTTTTTGACTTTATCGCGAACTTTTTCTGATGTGTTCTCTTTTTCTGAATTGAGCAGACATATAAATACAAGTAAATCTTGTACCATATATTAACAACAAGAAAACTATTCTGAATACGAATGTACTGTAACTAGTAATGACAAGACACATGTGTCAACGTGGGTGCAATACGGGGCGAAGTACGTGCGCGGTCGAGCCTGCTCCCCTTTCACTTCATCTGCGTCCCTCTGATATCCTAATTTGTGTTCTGCGCATCTACTTCAGAGCGGTTAAAAAGTTTAACGTGGACTATAATCTAACGTGGAATAATATCCATATCATTTACCTATATAAAACGAGTTCAAAATGTAATGAAAAACTAAAGGTAAAAAAACTAGACTAAAGGAAAAAGGCAAAAATGGATTAATTTGATAACGTGTTTATTTGAGCCGATTATCTATTGAATTTTTTATCGCTTATCACGGGTACGAAGGCTCTCATTACCAATAAATACTATTCTACTTTTTGTCTTTATCAGTTTACTAATTTCCGTCGGAAATAGCCATTTTTTCTGCATGAAAGGTACTATATGTCCTTTTCTGTACTCCTGAGAACGTCTATGCAAATTTATGACGATCAGTGAGTAGTTAAACGGTAAAAGCGTAATAAAATAACATACTTTAACATTTATAATATTAGACAGGATTACTTATTAAAACATGTAGTGGCAGAAGTTAATACTGGTTTCAGTATGAATGGGTTGGGTAGTACTACTCTATTATAGAACAACATCAACAGTGCTTGCTTGTTGCGTTTCGTTTGGTCAGTGAGAGTGCCGGAGCGCCCATCTCTTCTCCCCTTCCCCCAAACATAGGCTGGCAACGTACTTTCGACTCCCCTGGTGTTGTTAGTGTCTATGGACGGTTTCAGAACGAATGAGTTGGCTCGCCCCGGGGTAGTACCACTCTCTCATAGAACAACATCAACAGTGCTTGCATTGTTGCGTTTCGTTTGGGGCAATGCACTTTCGACTCCCCTGGTGTTGTTAGTGTCTATGGATGGTGGTGATCACTTAACATCAGGTGACCCACCTGTTCGTTTGCCTGCTGTGACATAAAAACAAAAAACAATTCTCCCTCAGTATGTACCAATTTTACTAAAGAAACACACTACCCAAATTTTAGATTTGCAGATGTAGCTATTTCGGCTACGTGTTTTTATTCTTTCAGAAAAGTTTTATTCTTAAATTATTATAATATTTTTCATATTATTAACCAAGCATTACAAATTATTATTTTGGCCTTCTATAAGTATTATTATTTTATATATTATTTATTCATAAATGGAATATATGGGTGTTTAAAAAATATTGAGTATAATTCAACAATCTGCGATATGAAAATAGGCGCTAAAATTAAAGCAATGAATAAATAAATATCTGAAAGATAACAAAAACGAGTAGCAAATCCGTGTACGTGTAAAAAGTTAGTTACTAATAAGTATACAAACCGAAGCAGTCGTACGGCTCGCAAAATAAATAGATACACAATTTTTTTTTTATTAATGCTCGTCTTTTATCGACAATTGTAAATGCAATTAATTTATTTACTATTCTTATTAGCTTTGAAAACGTATATATATAACTAGCTATTACCCGCGGCTCCGCACGCGCTTTTTAAAAAATTATTAAAGAAATGTAAAATTCTGAGTGGGTGTGTACATTACAGAAACGCTTTTTCAAAAACATTTATAACTACGATACGAACGCCATCTACTGTAACATGTAACGTGTACATTAGATATATGAATACTAATAGTATATCGAATAGGATGGGATTTATCATCAGCAACATACCTGGAACTTCAACCTACTATATACCAAACTCAGTGAGTTAATTATCGGAACAATTTACCACGTTTTTATCTGTAATGATCCGTTTCCTTTTTGACTGAAATAGCATAGCTTAACTCGTCTAATTATACGCGTGTAACACCACAATTATATAACTATAAATCGCTCAAGTTTGGTATCTACAACAAATATCTAGACATTTATCGACAGATTTAGAACTTGAAGGCAGTAGCAACTCGTACGATCACTCGAATACATCTTACTACGATTAGATTAAACTATTTTTTATTATTAATTATTTAGGTTTATTTTAGAATTCGTTCCAACGTCAAATGACGCAGTGTATAATTGCGCTATTTCTGTGACATTTTATTTGCAAATGTTTTAATACCTTTCGTTTCAGATAAAATACGTCATGGTGGTAGTGGGAGTCTTGCTGGCTTTTGCTTCAGCAACGCCCATTGCTAACACAGAAACTGGAGCAATGGTAGCTCCAGAGTCTGCGCTTAATCGCTTAATGCAAATGGAGGGATATCTAATTCTCAGAAGCGGCAGTTAGTTAATTCATTGAAATTTTAATTCAAGTAAATTTAAAGACATTTTTCGATCGATACCATCGATACGTTAAAAAATGTTTTTTTTTTTTAATTATCTGTAGTCTTTTAAATTATTTTTGAAAAACACAAAAAATCTTTGCGGTTTTATTGTAGTTTTGGTACTTCATATGTTTTCTATTAGTCAATGATTTTGAAATTATTTTGATTCAACTATGTTAACATTATTCGCTACTCATTTAATTATAACTTGGCATAGGTACCGCTATAACACACCAAATTCTATACGGTTCAACTGATAGTTATGTCATTTAATATATATATATATATATATATAGGTTTTGTAGTTCATGCAAGCGAAACCGTGAGCATAGTTGGTACAATATAGAATCAAAAAGTCATAAGGTAAAACATATTACTTCTAACATTGTCCTTTACTATTAATGTATAGCATTAAGATTTTTTATACTGAACTGATAATTATTTAAACGAATTAATAATGTTATATTAATAAATTATTTTATTTAAAAATGAAATCACCGAAATATAATTATCTGTTTTAATATATTAAAGTATCAGTTATGTTTGTACATGTAATCTTTTTACCTGCTATATGATCAGGAGTACTTTTTTTCTGTTCAACAGTCAGTACTTCGCGATTTCACGATTACCCTTCCTTCTACGGATTTGCTACTTTCTACGATACCACATGATCATATCAATGTTATATGTTTCAAATAAATTTGTAGAATTAAATTTAAAAAAATAATAATAATGCCTTTTTATTTCCGAATATGCTTCAAAATACATAATACAAACGTTTTCGAGTATGATTTGTTGCTATATTATGTATCGCACTCTGGTGTGCCTTTGCCATAGGCCTCCTCCAGCTCTCTCCATTGAGCCCTGTCGTCTGCTACTCTGGTGCAATTTGGATCCAAGGTTAGGAGGATGTCCTCGTTTTCTTGTGTCCTCCTTTGGGTACCATAGAGTTACATACTTGCTCTATTTATTAATACATGAACAGAAACTAAGTCTATTATGTCATTGTGTCATATGTTATAACATATCCAAGTACGTGGTCGAAACAAAAACTCTGTCACGAATAAGAGAAGTTACTTACCTAGACCTATACTTTCGGTACCCGGTATTCGCTGACATATTAATGAAAAGCAATTAGTGACACCATTCGCACTAACACAGATCTATTTAAGGGATGCCCGAGATAGGAACACATCAAAAAGCATTATTTCAATTTATTTAATTGGTTTTTTGATCATAGTTATCTAATCACGTAAGATATATTTTGTTAGATGGCTTGAGAAACAAGTGATGTCAATAAATACATTATTCTATTCCATTCCCGAGTATTTGTTTGGGTGTAGCCCGGTTTACCAGTCTACCTTTTTGGCTTCGGGCATATTAGGACCTCCCTCTAGGCAAGGTAGGTTCTTTAGGTTCTGTGAGGCATTGCACTTTACCAACAGCGCAATTGGTCCGAACTTGGAATAGTCCGTTAGATTCAAAAAGGCGTACCGCCCTCCCCCTTTACTCCCTGTATGTTATACTGTAGCGATAGCTCTTTTAATTAAAATTTTGCGACGCATCGCTATTTCCGAACATAGTCAAGGAATATGCGAGATTCATCCGCCTCGAACGTGAGTCTGATCCAACGTACTATGTTGGAATTCGTACTCGTCGCTTTCTGTGAAGAAGGTGGCAGACCGAGCTTCAACGACCACTCCAATTCTAGCTAGCTCTTCGGTTCTAAAGCGGGCTCCAACATGGCTCTCGACCCTGTTATGACCGATAACGACGGTTTTTCTACCGTTACACGCCACGCGAAGTGCGATCGCACCATCGCCAATTCCTCCTTGGAATGCGACTCAGCTACGGAACCTTCCAAGCCGAAACTAATTAATGTAGATGACGCCCGTGTGCAGTGCGCCCGTGTCCCTCCATGTGACTGTGACTGTTAATCAAAATATTGCGTGACATAAATTGTTACCCTACTGGATTTATTGTGTTCGTTGGTAACTTTGCTAAATAACCCACTCTCTTTGAGACATAAATACATTTGAATGTATAAATTTATTAGTTAAAATTGTTTGTTCTTAGATGTAAAGAATTGTGATTGAAATTCAATTTGAAATTTAATTTTTTTTATTTCTTTCTGTCTGTCTATTCTGGCTAATCTCCGAAGCGGTTGGACCGATTTTGTCGGAACTTTTATTATCTGATAGCTGAAGTTGTAGGCTATTTTGTTTTTTAATTTAATTTCGAACTAAGAGATAGTATGCATAATCCGAAATTCATTATATTTTAAGCATTATTCTAGAAGAACTCTCTCAACATTGACTTTGTAAGTAACATATTATTTTACAAGTAGATATCACATTTTATATGAGATAAATATTATAAGAACTAAAGATAAAATTTTGTTCCTGCTTCGAGAGATTACATCCAATGAAATTTGTTGATGAATGACTGAGGCAGTTATCTTCAAATTAGTAAATATTAATCGGCTTAAATTCTCTAGGATTTGACTCACGACCGCAACAATTGTGTACCATTATCATTATAACATGAAACGTTCAGTTAATTAGCAGTAGGGGCATTTCACGTGAAGCGTACAACGAAAAAAAGTTGAGTTTCTGAAATTCGTTCATATTGAGCGTAATTGGACTTCTAGTAGGTATGAATGACTCTGAATACTTCATTTCTTTTTTCTATAATGTTTATTTTCCAAGTTATGGGCTTCTGAAGAACAGTCATATTTAAAATTTGGATTTTTTGGAAGTAGTTTTTCGAATTTAACAAGTATACAATAAAATATTAAACGGAGCGATTTATATATAAGATTAGTTGCTGTTTTTGGCAATGAATCGAAATTTGAAAAAAAAATCTTTTTTTAATGTACAAAACCGGAAGTAAAATTTAGAAAAGTATATTTTAGAAAATTGGACGTTTCTGATTTTTATTTAGAAGTATCAAAACGTAGCTTCAATCACACATTAAATATACAAGAACTTTTAAGATGGGTACTACATTAGTTAAGGAGATTTCGTATTTACAATACCGCATTGCGCTAAGGACTGGCCCTTGCATAAGTTGGGTTAGTTGCCAGATATCCCATTAAAATGCCTCAATATTAACATGTATTATCTTATTTAAGCTTATGTACGCTATAACGACGATATAGGGTAAGTATTATTGG
Organism: Antheraea pernyi; assembly: GCA_015888305.1. Lineage (NCBI taxonomy): Eukaryota > Metazoa > Arthropoda > Insecta > Lepidoptera > Saturniidae > Antheraea > Antheraea pernyi. The sequence continues at coordinate 74,101 of MU160254.1, forward strand.
AAAAAAGTATAACATAAATAAATAAGTATACATCTGAATAGAAATATTAATAGAAACAAGTAATAAACAAGAATTTTGTATCAACGAAAGGTAACTAGTAGCACTATTATATAATTGTGTAAAGTTTTACTTCGATATAAATTGAATTCATAGTCATATACTAGAAAGAGATAGAAGTATTGCGGTAAGAATTTAAATATTTTTCGTTATTGTTCTGTCATCTCGGTGATATTGTGAACAGTTCAAGACGCTTACAGGTATATAGATGACCGCTTATATATAGATAATATCCTTTCATTATCATGTCGTCTCGATACTTTCGTGACGCCAACTTATTGGTACTCATGTACAGCAACGTCAGTAAAAAAGTAAAAGAAAAAGTGATAAAAGCTTTTTGAACCAAACGATCGACACGTTACGCACACCATAATCAATCAGCAGCTCTATCATTGAAATCATCATAATGTAACATTCCCGGAAGCTCACCTGGAAGAAGATCACAAGGTTTTTTTTACATCATGCAAACGGATGCAAACGAACAGGTGGGTCTCCTGATGTTAAGTGATCACTGCCGTCTATAGACACTAGCAACACCAGGGGAGTCGTAAGTGCTTTGCTAGCCTGTATATGGAGAAGGAGGGGGGGAGAGGGGGATGAGAGAGGGCCTTCGGCGCTCTCATTGACCAAATGAAACGCAACAATGCAAGCACTGTTACTTCACGTCGGTAGTACTACCCCGCGCGAGCCGACCCATTCATGCTGAAACCAGTAATAGCTTCAACGTGGCTCTACCACCTGCACAAAACTTGTACATTTATGTGTATTGTATCTTTACTGTTGTTAGTTGGATCTAAATGAAAAATTTAAAGGTTCTCGTAAGACCTCTTGGGTATCCCTAGAGCCTAGTAGCTAGAAATTTTAGCGAGCATATTGAGTAGATGGCTAAGTTTTGAGTTTCTTAGAATGATGTTGTTACGATAACATTACAGATTACATTATTATACTTTAATGCTTTTTATAAAACTGTAAAAGTTTGTATTGTGAATTGTAGTTCATTCATGGGAATTTAAACGTGACAGAGATGTATCCAGGATTTCGATCATTATTTTTAAGTTTTTAACTCCGTGGTTGAGTATTGATGCCGAAAAGGACTGAATCGAAATGTCCGGGGTTGTCACTTTAGTCATAACGGTTACCTTGATAATGGGATGCATGTAATCGTGAACTGTACGATTTAAAAATTCAAACAAGCGATGTTGCTATAATAAGACATAGTACAGTTTTAGATGTGTTTAATTAGAAATGACTAAAATTTTAATATTTTGTGTTTGTAATTCATCATCATCTTCTTACCCTTATCAACACCTAGGGTCGGCACAACATGCTTTCCTTTTCCACTCTCGCCTATCAGATGTCATCTCAGTATACACAACTTTTACACACATCATTTTTTACACAGTCCATCCATACCTTTTTCGGTCTTCCTCTACTCGTATATCCGTCCATACGATATATTTTTCTCTATCCTCAAAAATAATTTCATACCAATACTCAAAGCTTTTCTAGTTACATGTGTTTCATCACTCCTCATGACATGCCCATACCATGCTAACCTATTACTTCTTAACTTCTCTGTCACTGGTGCTATTTTCAAACTTCCTCTGATATATCCATTCCTAATCTTATCCGTTCTAGTTACACCACACATCCTCCTTAACATTCGCACCTCTGTCACATGTAGTTTTTTTTCATCCATCTCTCTCGTCGCCCAGCACTCAGATGCGTACAACATGACTGGTCTTATAATAGTTTTATAAACCTTCCCCTTGAGTTTCAAGGGCATTCGTGGGTCACAAGCTACACCAGACACCTTTCGTCATTTCATCCACCCTGCATTTATCCTATTCCTCACGTCCTTGTCTATGCAACCGTCGTTTTGGATCAGAGAACCGAGATACCGGAAATCAGAGCACGTTGGTAAGGATATATACCATTCAAAGCTATAGGAAAAAAACTGGATGGACTGCCGAAGTCGCAAAACAAATGTTCAGTTTTTAGTCTAGTGATTTTCAAACCAACATTCTCCAGTATTTACTCGCTATTTTACGAGCCTACTCTGGACCTCGGTAGCATCTTCGCCGACAAGAACACCAGGGTGTCTCTTCCTGTATGTCTTATGTTAACGCATCCATAACAAGAAGGAATAAATAAGGGCTTAAAGCTGAACCCTGGTGCAAACCTACAGCCACATTGAAATTATCGGTAACTCCAGCTTCGGACCTAACGTGTGTTTTGGCTTGACTGTACATACAACGAATAAGTTGTAGGTACTTCTCAGACACTCTTTTCTTTTTCAGTGCCCACCACAGAACATCCGGGGTACTCGATCATATGCCTTCTCCAAATCAACAAACACCATATGCAAATTCTTATGTACACGCCTGTATTTTTCACACAGTTGCCTAAGTGCGAAAATGGCATCAGATGTCGCACGTCCAGGCATAAACGCTCTTTCCCAAGCCTTCATACTGTGTGACATCAGCTTTATTCCTCGATAATTATTACAGTCCTGCACATCACACTTATTATTAAAGATAGGCTCTATTATGCTATCGCGCCATTCATTTGGGATTGCTTCCCATAGTAACATCTTATTAAAAAATAAATTCAGCCACATCCATCCATTTATTTTTAAAAACTTCTATACTTCAACTGGTATGCCATCTGGCCCAATGGCTTTTACGTTTTTTATACCACTCTAGTGATTGGTACAAATCATCTTGTTCTTTAGCTCTAGCAATAGCAACCACACTTTTTGCATTTCTTCTACATTCTACATACATTATTCTCTTATTTTCTTTAATCGTATTATCTTGCTCTTCAATACATTTCTATTCTTTGAAAGCCGTTTTCTTTTCTTTCAAAGCCTTTTGTACCTCTTCTTACCACCACCAAGTATCCTTACTATCTTTCCTTTTCCTTTCTATCATTTTATTAACAACATTTGTCTTAAATTCTTTAAACCTTGCAATCTTTCACTATTTTAATATTATTTCTTCGTAAGTGAAAATAATCAATTTGGGTAGTGTAATTACCACTAATGTATGTGTTTAGGTGCTGGTCTCTTTTTTAGAAAAAAATATTAGCTATGGCAAGGTCGAAAGCAACATGAGATTTTCACCTTCTTTGTTCTTATTCCCAAAACCCCAGCCTCCATGCACTTTCTCATTACCTCCACTCTCTCTTCTCACATGCCCATTTAAATTACTTCCGATATAGACATCCTCATTCTGTGAAATAACAATTATCACCCCATCAAAATTTTCCCGAAATTTTTCTTTTACAGCCTCATTACAACCAGCTTGCGGCGCATACACACTTATTATATTTACCGTCATTTGTTCTATCCATAATAATAATATTAGTGAAACTAATATTAATCTATCATTTACTCTTTTTACATTCGTCACACATTTCTTAAGCTCATTGTCTAATACAATTCCTACCCCATTTCTGTTACCGTTACTCCCACAATAGTAGAATTTATATCCTATACCAATCTCTCCAGTTTTCGTCCCTTTCCATTTCGTCTCTTGCAAACAAGATACATTTATGCGTCTTCTTTGCAAGACATCCGCTAATTCTCTTCCCTTTTCAGTCATTGGTTCCACATTCGAACTCGCAAATCTCAACCTTACATCCCGAGTTCCTTTCTTATTTTTAGTCCTACCCTGAGAAAACCCTAATCCTCTTTTCACATTGACATGTTGTGAAGTACGATTTGACTTAATTTTTACGATCGGCTGCCTGCCTGACATCAACCCTCCCTGGAATTAAGGCGTAATGCCCTAAACACAATACATTATAATACTAGTATGATACATATTGAAATAAATATATATATTTTTACTATATACGGAATAAAATTTAAGAACTACAACTAAAATAAGATAAAATGAAACTATCTTTCCACTATTACTTCTTAGCAGTACAAGCTTATGGCAGCAACGAGCCTTGCTCAATAAGCTTGTGTATGTAATTATTATACAAAAAAATTAGTGCGTGTAACCGTCACACGCAATTGAAGTAAAACTTCTTTGGCGTTATAAGAGTAGCTGAAAGATGGCACTACAGATAATGAAGCTTTGATTTAATTTGTTACTTACTTCCATTGAATCCGTGCCCATATATACATAATTAAGTTTATTGTTTGATTTTGATTATTATTAAATTTAATATTTTTTACTATTTTTTTGTTTTCAAAAATATTTGATTTATTTGTTTATAAACTATTTATTGACAGAATCAATCTTTAAAAACCAGATAGTACAGAATCGTGACACCATATTGCCGTAACGGACTTCCGTTGCATTGTCGTCCAGTTACCTCCTAGTCGCGCCTAAGGAAGTTTTACTTCAATAAAATATAAAATATAAATTATTTGAATTCATAATAAATAATTATTTGAATGGATATTAGTAAAATAGTTAATTCATTTTATATTATTAATTAAACATAAATATAAAAAAATAAAGACACTTTGAAAAATAAATGACAAATAAATCTATTTAAATTTTAATAGAATCTCAGTTCAAGTACAATTAAGAAGTATAGGAATGGTAAATATAGATATTGTATCGTATTGTAGATATTAAATTTGTAACCTATACTTGAAAATAAACCTTATTATCAAAGCATTATCTCATAGTTAACCACCAACATCTCATCTATCCCTGGTTATACAACTGACGATAAGTTAAATCTCTGTTACGTGTTGTGCAACCGTAATTAAAGCTCAACCGGTCCACGATTCATTCAAACAATAGAATAATATAATGAAACGCCAAAGGGATAAAACTAAAATATTATTATAAAACTCACCAAATGGATGGGAGAACTGTTTCAGTAAATTTTATTCAAATTCACAAAATTCAAATACATTTACTATTTTTTTTAAACCAGAAATGAGTTTTTTGTTTAAATTAAAGTTAATTTTTTTTACGTCGTCGTTATCGCCACGCTCTGCCACCACTCTGTGATCATTTAATAGTTACAAAATATATAAGGTCATAATTTATTACCCGTGATATAATGTCAAATAACTACTACCATTATTTTATTTCTCGTGTGTACTTTCTGCTATATAATCAGGGCGGGACAACCTCTGCCGGGCCCGCTAGTATATATATATATTTACTCTTTTTTTTGCCTAGGTACTATTAAAAGTTATGTTTTACTTGATTTTCTGAAATTATTCTTTTAAAATACCGTGTAATTTATTTACCACAGGATTCGCTATTGGGTACTAATAAATAGGTTCTCAAATTAAATTAAAAAGTTAAGATAGTACGCTTCTAACTATAAAGCGAGGCATTTTTTGGTAAGCGCTATGTCAGTTCACCATATTGTAAGACCGTATATTGATTCCATGCAATTTAATAATTGTAAAGTCCACTTCCCACTATGTTCACTTTTGCACAAAAGCGGCTTTCTGACATAGTGCGTTTACATTAGACTGGATTCCTCAATAGACGGAGTCCTCAATTCAGTTGAGGTTAAGTTCAGTTAAGTTCTATCAAAATGCCTATTATATATTAGAAATTGTCTCAATTATCTTTTAACAAATTTCCAGGAAAACTATAGTGTTACCGGAAAAACTAGAAATTGCCTAAAAAAGTCTTTGTTGATTTTCATCTCTCAAATACTAGGCAACACTCTCAAAAATTGTATTGTTTAATATAGTAGCTATAAACAATAAACTAGACGTTATTTTCAGCACTATGAATCCATAAATCAGATTAAAAATCACACTTCAAGCGATGTTAAAGAAAAAAGTGAATAATCGGAGAATAAAAGGAGACATAAAAATACCAATTTTAAACTCTTTGCATTTAATAATAAAACAGATATAAAAGCTTTGAATGTATTTTACAAGAATGTTTAAATTTTTTTACAATAATACATTCTACACGTATCTAAATAAATTGAACATACTTGGTGTAAATATAAACAAATAATATTTTAACCCCAACTACCAAATTGATTAGCAAGTTGGCTGGCTACATCAAGAACAGCCAAGCCTACGTTAGGCGCAGTATCTTCAACTCCCATGGGTTCTGGTTCTGCGTTAGCTATAGGCGACGCTGAAGCGAAGGCCAGCAGGGCCCACACTAACACCAGTGCGTACTTTAGCTGAAATGGAAAATATTAAAATTATAGTGTTTATTGCAGTTATCTAAATTCACTTTGAGAACGATTATAGTTAAGAACTAATCCGATCAGTCATCTCATTATTCGGCGTAAATTCGAATTCTAAAATGATCCCGATATTTTTGGTTATTGTTTTATCCACAATTTGTTTCATGTTATTTTGTTTTACATTTCAAATTCACTGAATACTTTCACCAATATAATGTCTATGTAAATACTATACTCATTTACTAATGAAAATAATTAACAAAAACTGATTTATGAAGGTAAATCACTATGTATACATTATGTGTGTATTTGGTAACAAAACCATTAGAAAAACTATTACCCCCGAATAATATTTGCTTAGTTGTTCATTTACCTATAATATTATGAAGCTTTTACGCCACAGACAAGATCTTGTACTTATAACTAATTCTTATTTGATTATGGGCACAAAGATATTATTAAATATAAATATAATTAAAAAAAAAAAACAAATTAATATTTCTACTTACAAAGTTCATGTTGAGAGTTCTTAGGGAACTGTGCTTGAAATATATTAAACTTCAGACTATATATACGTTTTCTTGCCGGAAACGCGAAATTTATTAATAAAATTCGAATAATAAAAAATCAACATTAATAATGCAAAATAATTACGCAACGAACCGTCTCCTCCCCTTAGTTCGTGTCTTGTTATGTACATACCTAATTCAGTGACTACGCGCGCTTAATATTACTATTAAAGTCGTTTTTCATTGATTTATCAGTTTGTAATTATTATCAACTTAAATTTGTATATTGGGGTAGATAACTTCGGGAGGCAATTACCGTATTAGAATATATTATAAAAAATTGTGTATAGTTGCATACATACATTGCTATACATATTAGCAATCTTTCTAATAAGCATTAATCGCTTGGAAACAAATGTATACACAATTATCAACATTCTGCGGCTACCCAAGCATTTTAAGCAGTAATTATTCTTGACACATTTTTTTAAAATTAAAGTACTAGCTGTGCCCTTGACTACGTCCACGTGGAATATCAACTATACACACGGTGATTAATAAGATAGGTGTACTAAAACTCGATATTGATGATTTTACTGGCTTCACAAATATCGATTCTGTTCTCCGAGACGCATCGTTGCAATATATCTAGTCATTACTCACACTGTGAATGATCAAATCAGATTCTCGTTGCACGGTGTGGTACTCAGAATAACAGTCAGCCGTGTCTGAGACACACGTTTATTTTTATATCATTGACATGCAGGGCCTTTAAGCTACTAAATGAATTTAACTTAATAAATAAACAAACGTATAATACCCTCTATCGAAAAGCAATGGAATACTCTCAGAAGGCAAAACAGTAAAAAAAAATCTCTTTAATATGGGTTTTGTCGCATATCGGTTACATCTTGTAAATATTAAATTCTACAATAATCACATTTAATCAAATCTTAAAAACTAAACTTGCAATTCTGTGTAACATTTTTGCACTCTGAGAGAGAGGGTCTGCCAGCATCGAATTAAAAATGCTTACATCCATGGTATTGAACACATTCCATCAAATATGGTATACATTCTCAACCACATCACACACCGTGCAATTAGATTAGGTTAATAAGGTTTTTTTAAACTGTAGGAGTTAGACCAAAGGTGGGGTGGAAGTGGGCCTCCGGAGCTCTCACTGACCGAACGAAACACAACGATGCAAGCACTGTTACTTCACGTCGGTTTTCTGTGGGAGGGTGTTACTACCTCGGGCGAGCTAGCCCATTCATGCTGAAACCAGTAATTAGTAGATTCAGCGTGGCTCTACCACCTACAAAATATATATACTTATATATACATAATTCGTAATAGTTATTGTTAGGTATTTTTAAAAGCATTTAATATAAAATGTGCATGATTTGATTAATGTAACGTGAAATTATATCCTTATCATGTATATAAAACTAGTACCTATTATAGAAGATATTATTAAAAACTGAAAGTGTAATAATGAATTAATTTGATAACGTTTTAAATATTCTATTATAATACTTTAAGTATAAAATAATAATTATATATTACAATTAAGACGTCGTATATAAATTTTTTTATAGTCACAGAATTATTATCTTTTATATTGTTTCTCATTACCGTGAATTAATCTGTACTAATATTATAAAGAGGTAAAG
>MU160255.1:9261-37504 GCA_015888305.1 Antheraea pernyi
TCGCCATATACATGGTGGTTGCGACCCAGTCGGGCTGTAAAACCCTACCACCCCACTTTCGCCATTGCCTCGTTCGTTATTCAGCAGGGTGCTGCACCACGTGCAGGTGAGATTGGCTTTAGGTGTCTCAAGTCTTATGATGTTATTCGATACCCCTTATACCCCAAAAATTAAATTAAACATTTAAATAAAAAAATTTCTAGTTGAGGCCAAAGAAACACAAAAAAATATATCGAATTTAAAACGTAAACTATTACAAAAAGAAAGCATGTGATATCAACAAAGGGCAAGATACTTCTTGCTAAAGGTAGATGAAAAGTTTGCCGGTTGATTAAATGACTGTCTATACGTGGGCAAAGATATATTTTAGTATGTATCGTTTGAATATGTTCGTATGTACAATTGAGCGTTGGGAGTAACATATTTAAGTAAATAAAAATCGCGTGATACGATCGATTAGGCGATGTCAGATTGAGATTGAAGGCTCACGATAACCTCGTTCACGACTTGCACTACATCTTGAGCGGGTTCTTTATTATACGCTGTTTGAGCTGCTTCGTGTGTTGGAACTATTCCATTTACTGCTTCGTTATGAATTGCTTTATTGAGTGCGTAAATCGTTATTTTCATGTAGTAATTTACGTCATCTATGTTTTAATATTTTGTTCAGTTGCTTTGATTATTTAACGGACTTCAAAAAATGTTTTAAAATGTTTGTTACTTCAGAACGATGATTTGGACAATTCTTTTCTTTAATGCTAATAGGCAGCAAACAGACAGAAGGTCCACCTGATTGTAGATGGTTACCGTTGCCTATGGACAACTGCAACACCAAGGGTATCACTTTTGTGTTGTCGACCTTGAAGTGACCGTTTCATTTCCTTCTTGAAGAACCCCATGTCATGCCATGAGGCAATACTGCGCTGGATAACCCAGTCCACAACGCTAGCGTACGCATAATAAAAGAAACCTAACTGTTGTTGCCATTTTGCTAGGTTTTAAAAGGGCGGGTGAGCAGCCAGCGGAAAGCAAATTTTATGCGGTGCATTTATAAGCATATTTTATAAGCATTAGACTGGATTTCAAATATACGCCAATCCTGAAAATTTAATAGTAAATGTATAGTGATTGACATATTGGAAGGTTTATGACAATCCAAGGTAGATACCCAATCAAGGACATTATGGTGAATATTTTTTTGTTTATTATAAAGTAAAAAAAAGTGTGTGAGTACTTATGTACACGCGTTAGAAGTTATACTTCTTTGGCGTAACAAGATAAAAATCTTTACAAAATTTATCTTTCGCCTTTTTCTACGTTTGTAAAAAAAACGGCACTAACAATAAAAAAAGTTGACTATAGCTAACTTCAGAGTGTCGGTTTGTCGTGACGGTGTGCTCGCGCATCGTAAAAATTTACTCTCATCGTTTTTCCCTAACGCGCCAAAAGAAGTATAACTTCAATAATTATTATGATATCTCATTTCATAGTAAGGTCCGAATTAAATCGCTAAAATATGTTTGTTATTCTATTTAGACTCTGTAATGGCTTACGTAACTTCATATTTTTCTATTCTCCAGTTTCTTTTGTATAGTTTTTGTTTATTGAACAACACTCGAGCTTTCACGTCTGTATCATACACATCGTATTTAGCTATTATAACGCGTAGAATCCGCAATTTTATAGCGTTCCATGTAATCCATTAGCGTGACATGAAAACGCATTCCATTCATTACGTTCCTGAGTCATGGAGTAATTTATACATTCAAGCAAATATTCAAAAATGTTGGCAGTGTTATTTTACGTGTTCAGTTATATTTGAAATTGACATCTTTTAACACTTAAACTTCCACATTGGTAATATATATGGCTACTGACGGCTTCTCTTGTGACGTCACGGTGGTGATTATTGGTGACCGGAGCGATAGATTTTTTTTTGTAAAAATTGATCTGTCGCATTCTAAAAGAAACATGTGATTACGGTCACTGAATCAATATGTTTAACAAATATAAAAAAGCGAAATTGATATTTCCTTATGTTTAACTAATTCTTGTATTCATTTCCATTAAGTTAAAAGAGTAAGCACCGTATTGTGTAGGTCTGTTAAAACTCGTAACGAGGCCATTCCATATTTTTTGGATCTAGGACCAATTGATTTATGGTAGTAGTAAAATAGAAATAAATGAATGTTGTCTGTGTGGATGTATTACTAAGATATATATTTAATTTATATAACTGACACACCTACACACTACGGTACATACTTCGGTATTCTAGACGCCTACGCTATTATTGCGAGTGACGTCCGCGATGATACCCACAGGAAAATATGTATATTTTTTAAATTATACAAATAAATTATTGACGTACAGTTATCTATGAATTAATCATCTTTTTTCTAATTCTTTTATGCCGGTAAAAGTCAGTTCGAAAAAAAAAACAATAATTTATTTAAAAAATATACATATTTTCCTGTGGGTATCATCGCGGAAAATTATTGTTTTTTTTTTCGAACTGACTTTTACCGGCATAAAAGAATTAGAAATCATTAAAACTCATAATTTACTTATAGATATGAAAGTGCTTTATGTATGTAGTAAAAGTAATCATTGTTACTTATAATAACTACATATGCAAGTACGTTGCATTTGTAAAAAAAATTGAATAATAATCAAATGTCGTTTGGCCTACCTAAAAACAAGACGCACGAGGCGTGGAGGTCAATACAGAGAAAATGTAAATAATTTTAAAACAATGTTTATTTACTAATTAACTGGTGCGCCCCTGAGAGAATATTTATTAATTAATATCCAATTACAACTAGTAAAATGTATAATTACTGATCGAAGCGTGATTAAATAGTTACATTGAAGTTTAAAGGTAAGATTTTTTATTTCACTTTGTTTTATTTGTAGGGGTTTTTATTCCACCGAGCATATCAGCTACATTATTCCTCAAACTTTCTAACTCCATCATGAGCGGGATATCATTACCAGGTCATACAACATCTTAATTTTACCCGAACAGGGTTCAGCCAAGATGCTGTAACAGATACCAATGTTCTGGCAGCTACTTGTCATCAACGAATCTCTTTCCATGCTGTTCTTAGCACACTCCATCATCAATTGGTGGACACCCTCAATTTTTCTGCATACATCACATTTGGGAGACTCCGTTTTCCTCAGTAGTTATACAATACTTCTCGATGGATAGTGCCCCGAACGGTGTCTTAAAGCTACCTTAACATATTGTCGGTTTAGGTTGCATTCATTGAACCACGGTGATTCGTGACTTGTGTTCGAAATGGACACGGTTTTTTATTAGACGGGAAGTCAATATTAGAGAACACCCTGAGTGGAATTTGTCTGCGTTCGGCGTGTTGCAATTGTCATAAGTTTTTTTTTTAAATTTTTATTGTAGTATGGCAAAGTAACTGCACTATGCCTGAGATGGTAAGCACATTACAATCCAAAAAGAACGGCGACTACCGAGAGATACGCCATCCGTCGTCAGTCGTCGCTGTCATGCCGGCCTGCATAAATGCCTCTTCACGTTAGGCTTAAAGAACCCCATGTATAGGAGGGCACACACTAGCCGGGAGATTGTTCCACAGCTTCACGGTACAATAAAGATAGGATGTTGCGAACTTTTTAGTTCGTACCCAGCTGGATTTACCGTAAAACTGTGGCTACGAAGACCTGCGCTCGTGGTGCGGTTGTGAAAAGAAGAGGAGGGGATTAAAATGAATAACTGAATAGGAGAGGAAGGGATTAAATTGAATAACTAAATATAATTAATAACGCAGTTTAAGTGTTACCATACAATACTATGTTGTAATACACTGCTCTCGTAGTTAATAAATTATGTATCAGTGTATGTTATCTTGAATTTTGCTGAAGCCGAATACAATTTGTTATTAATTCACTCAGCTTGTGTTCTTGTGTATTGTCTTGGCAATACCGATCAAAATTACGCAATAGGTTTTATGTCTGTAGCTATTATTGTTTTGATAATATAAATCTTTACATTCTTTACCTAGCTTTAGGATGTAAGATAAAATCTAATATTATTACTAGACGGGTTTTAATTACATTTTTATATATAAATAATCGAAACTAAAGCAGTTGTGTGTACTCTTTTCACCTTCGTTTGTCTGCCGATTTTCTTTATTTGTTTTATGTGGTATTGACGAACACGTGTTTTTAAAAAAAAATTGAGAACAGTTAGTTTTTTCCCATACTATTTTCTATATTATATATATTCCAATGATCAAAAATTAATATATAATAACGTATTTGCACAAAAGGTCAATATTCAAATAATGTATATAGTAACGATTATTATAGTGATACGCTCTTTCGTAAAAAATGTTGAAACTATAGCGATGCTGGTCCAGCGGTTAGCGTGTTCAGACACAGCGTTGTTCGGCGTAGGTTCGAATTCTCGCGAATGAGCTGGAGCTTCGGTGATGGGAAACCTCGTAATGGAACCATAGTATGGTGATGGGATTTGATCTAAGCCCACCTGGCTTGCTACCACCTTCAAGTTGATGTTACCGACCACTTATGAGTGTATTCCAGCAGTTGTACTTGAGAGCCAGTCCCTTAAGGTTTAGCGTGTTTACCATCTTTAGCTACATCGTGTCTGTGGAACAATCTCCCGGCCAGTTTGTTCCCTCCTTCCTATAATATGGGGTCCTTCAAGCGTAACGTGAAGAGACATTTATGCAGCGGCATGACAGCGGCGACCGGTGAGGGTTAGCGTGTCTCTCGGTGGTCGCCGTTGTTTTTTAACCGACTTCAAAAAAAGGAGGAGGTTATCAATTCGTCTGTATTTATGTTTGTTACCTCATAACTTTGGACTGGGTAAACCGATTTTGATTATTCTTTTTTTATTTGTGTATTATACTGTGCTTACCATCAGGCACAGTACGGTGTCACTATGCTGTGCTACGATAAAAAAGATATAAATAAAAAAGATTGTGATCAAAGACTAAAACGTATAAAGTATTAAAAATGACGTAATTAAATATGCTCGAATTTCGACAACTCGACGATCATTAGTGTGATTAAATAACCACCGTGAACGACACCGTCATCATCAACGCAACTGTGTTTTATAACGGTTTTTTATTTCATCTAGATTGGTATCAATAACACCGAATGCGTATACATTCGAATCGATTGTTCCTTACCAATGGTATTTTAATGGTTTCGGAATCGCTTCGGCGACCCGCTGTCTGACCCTCCGACCTATAAATGGGGAAACGGGTTCAACGTTGTCTCCTTTATTAGTTACTGTTGACGTTAGTGTTAGTACTGATCGGTAATTACGTGTACTTTGATTATTCTACATGTGATTAATAAATTGTTTGCCTTTTAATCAATTTTAAGGGTCTCTTTATATCGTGTGTTGATGTTCGAATGCGGCTTAGTTGATAATTCAGACGGATTCGGAGCAGCCGGTAAGAGAAAATATCGTGGTCTAGCCACAGCATGGTGGTAGGGCTTTTTCTAAGGTCGCCTGGTTAGCTATGACCCTTCAATTGAAAATCTGTCGACAAGAATCTGTCGGTGTGTTCACATCATTCTGGTGTAAGGGGTGTCGAATAACATCATAAAACTTGAGACACCCAAGCCAACCTTATCTGCACGTGGTGCACCCTGGTGAATAACGAACGAGGCAATGGCGATAGCGGGGTGGTAAGGTTTTATAGCCTGACTGGATCGCAACCACCATGTATATGGCGAAAAAGCCCGTCATAGTGTTTCGCTTCTGCAGGTTGCGTTTCGGGATCAACCTGTGCATATCCAGCTTATTCCAGGCCGGCATGACAGCGGCAACTGGCAATGGATAGTGTGTCACTCGGTGGTCGCCATTGTTTTTGGATTGTGTTGTGCTTACCATCAGCCACAGCGCAGTCATTTTGCCGTGTATAATAAAAAATAAAAAATCGCAGTTTAACATCAGATGAAATTGTGGTCAAACGCTAATTATAAGTGAAATGTAGACAACACTTAAAACTATTTTTCGGTAATAAAGCAAACAGAATCAGAAAAATCTGCGTTCTAAGAGTCTGCACAAATAGAACATAATAAAAAAGTAAAATGTAGCCGAAGGTAATGTCACGTAAGAGTATAAAGTCAGCTCAAAAAAATGTTAGGTACTTCTCCGGTGTAAATGCATAGTTTAAGGGTCGTAGATAGGAAGTCCGACATTAGGAAGAGGACTTTCGATCACTAAAGGAATGTTAGTTATAAATATTTTATGCGGGAATTTTGTCGACCTGAGTAAAATTTTGTTCTTTGACAAACACGACCAAAACGTTGGAACGACAAAAATATAACGATTTAGACAACAAGCAGAACAATTTCAGAACAGGGTTACCTGGCGAATTGAATTAACTCCAGACCGGCAGCTCCTTGTTGCCTATAGAGAACGATCAAAAGAAAACGTGAACTATCTCGATTAATAATAAACACAAACATTAGTGGATGATTAAATGAAAGCGAAGGTCACCTTTGTTGCCAACATATATCTATTGTTAAGTTAATTCGTAATAATGTATTGTTATTATAAAGAATATATAATTTTATGAATAATTTAACACAACAGATTTAGATGTAAGATCTGCGTACGGCTACGGCAAAAAAACATCGAATAAGCGTAAACAGACGATTTATTTTTACGACGTGAGGGTGGTGTCCAATGGCCGAAAGAAATAGAGGTAATAGTAATAACTGAGATGTATAAGTTTCGATATGAAATGTTGGAAGTTGAGCAGTACTTAGAATTTTTAAACTTGTTATATTGATGCCCTAAGTTTTAATATTTAACAAAACGACGGTTTATACAAAGGCAGCAATGCGAGTGCTTCAATCGATAGACGTCCTTTTTATAGAACGTTTATAGAAAATTCAATGTAAAAACATTATAGCAGTTTGTTTCACTATGTTTTTTAGAAATTACACGATTAAAATGCTGTTGCTAATATTATTGAAGACGCTGCGTACAATTAATTAGAAGATGTTCAGCATTCCAAGTGGTTTAAAAGTTATCTAAATTTAATTTGCCGAATTGAAAACCTTGAAAATAAATCGTCCAGCGATGGTACTGTAAACAGTAGCTAGAGATAATCTGATTATAAATTCAAAGTAAGTATTAATTTAAAGTATTTATTTATACCCAGTCTTGTCATAAATACTGAAACAAAGAAAAAATATATTTTCTATTGCAAATAACATTTATTACAGTGAGTTAGCTTAATACATAGATATAAAACAATTTCAAATATAAAAAGCTTATTCGAAGTGATCTCCATTGGCTGCAATACAGTCCTTTAAACGTTGAGGCCAGTTATCAATAGAAGCATGCACTTTTTCCGTGGGAAAATTCTTCACTGCCAATCGTACGGATTGCTTAATAAATCATAATCCAGCGAATTAAGATCGGGACTATACGACGGCCAGTCTTCATCTCTGATGAAGTCCGAAACGTTCGTTTCCAACCAAAACTGCGTATACCGAGCTTTATGACCCAGCACCGAGTTTTGCTGGAAGGACCATTCTTGGTTATTGAACATGGTGTTGTTAAGGGGCTTCACTACCTTCACAAGAATGGTATCTTGATACACTTGTACCGATGTTTTGATACCTTTCTCACAAAAGTACGGCTCAGTTAATCCTTCATAGCTAATACCCCACCAAAACATCACTGAAGTCGGATAGTGCCTACGTTGCACTCTGTCGACTAATCGGGAAGCTTCCTTAGAGAAGACGGTCATTTTGTTTGTTAAAATGTTGCTCAATTGCAAAAAAAATCTCATCCCTATGCAATTTTTTTTTGTGACCTCCCTTTGCGTACCGCTTCAGTAGTTGTTTTGATTTTACCAACCTATTCTTTTTTAAATTGTCAGTTAAAAAATTACCAGTACTTCTCTTATAGGCTGCAAGTACTAAGTCATATTTTAAAATACGCGACATCTTTCCCGAGATCTTTTGCATTCGGGCAGGATTTCTTCGAATTTATTCCCTTACTACTTTAACCACCTTTTTCGTACAAACACTACGTAGACGGTCAGATCTTTTTTTCTGTCACAAACAGAGGAGGTCTCATTGTACCTATTAATAGTCCGGAACACAAACATTTTACTAATACCAAGCGTATGGAGAGTTTTAAATGTTGCATTTGGCTCTATACCTAGTTTGTGTAATGCACCTCACTCTCATTTATAATTGCAAAATATTGTACAATGGATTCGGTCCTCTTTATCACCCCACTCCATTTTAATATCGCAAAATATGGTAGAATGTATTGGCGCCCAAATAAGAAAACTCAACGAATAATCATATAAAAATGACAGATTCCAAATTCAAATGTAATATTTTGTTTATTTTTAATTGTAACAGTATTTATGGCCAGACTAAGTATAAGTGGTTGAAAATTATTAACTTTGTTATTTTAGATGAAATTTAGGTATAGAGTATTATTGCATGCTTAGAGAGCAATCGATATGTAGCAGCTGCGTCATTTTGTTCATGTTCGTCTCACGTTGAGCGTGTAGTAGTTATTTCTATGCGCCTTTGACTTATCTTCATCTGGGAAATTACTATTTCTATTATATTCGTTTTTATGTGTTATGTATAGCTTAAAATGTTAAGTCATCTGTTTTGACGGCTAACGGTGAAATATCCATCTGAAATCCAATCGCACATGATCTGTTTAATATTCAAGTCGATCTCAAATTAAGTTGACTGTTCGTTTTTTGTGTTCATAATCCGTTATAATATAGTACATATAATAATGAAAATATCTATAGCACGCAACGCATAAAGCGAGCCATTTAACAGACGACATATATTTATAATCCATAGCACTAAGTGTTTCAGCAAACAGCTTTATACGTGGGAGCGTAGGGGAGTCACGGCTGCGCTTTGTTACAAAGTAATATAATCATTTTGTCAGTTATTACTTATTCCATGGTGCCCTAACATCACAAACGAGTGACGTCATAAAATCTATATACTTTCCATACAGTAATAATTAGTCTCGAAACGTGGGTTTTAGGGTTATCGGGTAGCCGAAATGATGAGGTTTGTGTGGATTTTGTTGTTTGCAGTGTGGGATGCGCGAAGCCGTCTTCGCGCATCTAGAAGTTAGATCGAAGGCGCGGGGGCGTCAGCCGCGCATGCTCCGCTGCGGGGCCTCCGTTGAGTCCGCTGCCGGGCCGCAGTCGTACCGCGCTCACTGTCCGACACGCCATGTCGGCCGGCGCTGAGACCTGACCGAGCAAACAGCTCCAGGGACACAAAACAAATCAGATAACACTATAAAAACACAGATTTCACCACAACCGCACAGAGATTCGGGTAAGTCCGTAGCGGATTGGACTACACCGCATCGGGCGAGTGCATTGTCCAAGGTTAAAGTTTCCGATATTACCGGATCTTGCGATCTCTAAAGGGGGGGCGGGGGTCATAGAGGTCGCCGGTGCGCTCGGTGAGTCATCTCTGCGACACGTTTTTTCATGGCCGCCCGTTCGATTCGCGATCCCTCTAGGCTGCTGGAAGGCTTTTCAAGATGTTTGCAGTTACGTAAGTGCGTTGAGAGTGCACCAGCGCGCCGCAGTTAGTCGTCTCGGTACATTCGTTGTTTGGTGCGCACTCGAGCGTAGTTTAGCACTGCACGCAACTATCGTTTTCAGGAAAACATTCACCATTTTGTACGCGAACGTTGTCGAAACAACTGTGAATTCTGTGTCGACCAGCAACATGAACCTATGCATAGATATTAGTGTGTATTGCGTATTTCAGACGGTCGGTTGGGACGTTACTGTGGTACCTTTTCTATTGTGAAGTGTTTTTTTTTATTAATTATCTGCAATAGTTTTTTTACAGTGCGTTTGATTAATAATAATAAGCATTACGTATTCAACAACTTGTAACATAACGTAGGTATCAGTAAATATATTCAAATTTTATTTAATATTTCGTTTTTACGATATTTACGTTTTGTTAAGGATAAAGTAAATAATATTATTTCAAATTTTATATTTCATTTTGTTAAAATTAATATTTCGTTTTTACGATATTAACGTTTTGTTAAGGATAAAGTAAATAATATTATGTTCAAGGTAAATAATGAAAATAAATCAATGTAATTGTACTCATAAAATAGATTTCAAATCTAAATTCTCCAGTCTAAGGCATCTCCGCGTGTATTTAAAATACTATATTATTCAAATCAAATCAAATCAAAATACTCTTTATTCAATTTAGGCACTGAGAAGGCACTTATGAACGTCAAAACTACCAACGGTTCGGAAAACAACCCAGTCATCGAGAAGAACAGGCAAGAAACTCGATCTGGTTTATCTTTTCATATTGTTTTTGATTATTACAACATAATAGACACATAAAGCAACATTCGTTTTTAGTGGTTGCACAGAGAGAGGCGTCACTTCCAGACGTCGCTATCGTTCACATATTGATCCGCCCTGTAATAACCTTTATAAATATATTATTTGCTAGATAATGCCCGCGACATCGTTTACGTGAAAATTATTTTAGTTTTTAACCAAAACTACGTGTTTTATCAACTGTTTCTTATTTTTTTTATTGCAATTTTGTAAGCGTTTCTAACGATTTTAAGTTAACCAAGTTAGATAATATGGTAACTACTTAGGTCTTATGACAAAGTGTAATGATATATATATAATACTTTGAAAAGTCCTCTCGCTGTCGGTAAAAGTCTAATTAAAATCGGTTTATCGTTTCTGATATTATTTAAGACAGACAACAAACGGTTTCATTTTATTTATATGTAGCAAGTCTTGTATAATGCATTCATTCCATCTGAGACAATGGCTAATTTATACAAGAATTACTTATGAAGGTCGTTTTTTTAGGAAACGAACCGTTGTAGTGTTTGAAAATAACATTAATTGAGATTTGTTGGAACTGGATTTTTTAAATATTCATTGTAGTCAAACGATAGTATTTAGTAATGTTATTTTCCTCTCTTTTTCTCGCAATCGACAGTTTCGTTTATTCTGAAACTATTTATGATGTAAGGCGGTGCTAAAAGAAGAAAGTATTGATGCCTAGAAATAACTTTTGCCCGCGGTTTCGCTCGCGTTAGTGTAAATAAAATCTATCCATCGAAAACAGTACTTTCTTTCGGGATGAAGGGTATCCTCTTTCCTTTTCTGTTATGTACCGCTCACAAATAGTATGTTACATCTTATAATGATTGAGTAACTAAGCCGTGAAAGCGTAACTAACAAATAAACTTACATCCATATTTATAACTAGCCTTGGCTGCGACTCCGTCCGCGTGGAATCTAATGTAAAAAAAAAAACAGGGACTAATACTCTGAATGTATGAAGCCCATTCACTTACTACTTTTCACTCGTACTTAAGTAACGTCGTCATTAAAATACCCGAAAAAGAACCGATTTTACCTAAGTTACTCGAGAACATGCTTTATGATTTTCTTGGTGAGGTTTTATCGTGACCCCAGTACCTTAGCAGTGATGCGTGTTCAAACGAACATACGGATAGACATTTCTAAAAATGATTGAAATGTATTTTATTACTTATTCTAAGACACATGTAATTTTTTTTCACATAAATCTAAAAAGTACAGACACGTTAGATTAACATTTTTATTATATGTATAGACTAGCGGGCACGGCAGACGTTATCCCGCCCTGATAATAAAAAAAACATGGACAAATTATATACACCTTCCTCATTAATCACTCTATTTACTGTTGAAAACCGCATGAGAATCCGTTCAGTAGTTTTTCAGTTTATCGCGAACAGACAGACAGACAGACGTGGCAGAGAACTTTGTTTTACAATGTAGTGATATTAGTAACGATAAGGATATTAGAAAGAGCTAAGTAAAGATTAAATGATTTTTTTGATTAAAACAATTGTCAAATTAAATATTACTGTTGATACAGTATAAGACGTTACTTGATTCCACACGAAAGTATGAATCATAGTCGAGGTGCGCATACGCAACGTTAAGGCCAGCGCCGGACCGTGACCGCGCAACGGTAGTTTCATGCTAAACGACTGGCGATTGCAAAAAAAGAAACAAAAAAAAAAACAAAATCCCGTATTGATCGTATGATTACCAACTACATAACACTGTTACAATGAACTCTTGAACTTGATTTCTAATAAGAATGAAATCATCTAGGCTGTCGTGGCATAGTTAATTTTAAAAGCGATCAGTAATAATATTTTGAGAAAGGGGTTAAGGGGCAGTAACTCTTTACTGTTGTATTATATCGTGCTTTCCATACCTGCGTGATGAAGCTTCGGCTACTTTTCACGCAAAACATAATCTAGAACAACGTTCGCACACGTTTGGAATTCTAATAATGACTCGAAATTATCGTTTCTAAGTTCATTCGATGTATGTAAAACCGCCGGATCAGTTATTTTGTTGCATCTATCGTCACGCAGCACGATAGTTCTTAACGCATGACGATAATGTGTTCCTACACTTGCTTTTATTTCTCAAGTGTAGGAGTAGCATAAGAGTCACCAGGATTACTATTTTTATTTTCATTATTATTTCACTAAAAGCCCGCCTATTAATGAGGTTGGCAGTAATAGGTAACATTTTACTAATTTCTGCTTACACGCATCTGGGACTCTTTAGCTCGGGGGGCCCCGTTTAATTTATATGATGTTAGATACACCCCTGGTAACCAATTAACAGATATATTAACCAGCATTTTCTGTACGAGGTAAACATTTTTGAAGAATTAAAAAAGATGTGAAGTGGTAATACATTGATACTTGATAGAATTGACTATAAGCTGAAGTTTTCGTGTACAAATTCACCTAAGCATATACACATACATATAGACTGTACAGGCACGGATTTAAATATATTAGAAGCACACTTATTATACTATGGTCGAACGAAAGTCTCAGTACCTAAGTGTGGTTACTCATGCATGGCATTGGCATGCGTGAAAAAGTAGGTACATAAATACCGAATAATTATACCTAGACAAATAGCCATATCGAGAGGTGATATGTCGATATTATTAATATAATATTTTTAATAAGCCACATCCTTACTAATATTATAATTGTGCAAGTGCGTTTGTTTATTTGTTTGTCACGCTTTAGGTACATAATCGATTATTGCCAAAATGTGCATAGACATTGTCAACAGAAATTGTCAAATGGTCATTGTCAAAAGGACATGGGGTATCTTTCGGACAGCCGACAAAAGTGAAAACTTAAGACAATGTAATAAATGTGTTCTCTTTTGAATTTTCATATTAATTGTAGTGTGAATAACAATATTTAAATTTCAGGATTTGTTCTATTGACGTTATTAACATTAGTGTAATTTTCATATCTATTGGCACTCGGAACAATAATTATATACATTTTTATAAAGTCTATTAATCAATCAAACGTATGATGAGCTGCAAAATATCAATATTTACATGTACACAGGCCCTTATACTACTTATCGCTAGTCTGACGCAAGCGCAATACGGCCGATCATGCTTACGTAGCATGTCATGACGCGAAATTATAAATTTATGTCCTATCAAGAAGTTTTCACATAAATACTAATACTATTCCCGAAAGATAAGTCGCATCTAAATAACCCCGAGCAAAAATTAGTATGGCAGGAGGAGTAGTCATCTAAAATGTAAATCGTAATGGAATCGATTTATTTTGAATAAACATCGAATGCATGTTGTTTAGAGAACCTGATAAAGAATTCGTTCAAACACTCTCGCTCTCTCTCTCTGCGATATATTTCGGTAACTGCACGATAAACCAAGACGATAGCGTGCGACCTCCAAATGGAAAGTCTAAGCGACTTCGTGGCACGTCTCGCTACGAAGATGTTTGCAAGGGCGGACGCGTCGGCACACCCTCACCTCAGAGGTCTAGCGCCCCTGCACTCCCGGCCACCAGAAAACAGACCCACTACAGACCACGTTCAAACTTACGACGGAAAATCATGTACAGACACCAACTCCGTTAACTCATCGTAAAGATGACCCTAAACGCCATAGAGGCATAACATCATATGCCTCGAAGTAAAATGTGCCGATCGTAGTTACGATCCGAGAAGACGCTAACGCTAAAGGGGTTTCCCTGACGCGGTTTCCCCGCCTGCTCTAATCCAGATTAAGCGAGAAGAGCCCAGCTGCGGTTGCACGATAGACGCTTCGGCCTTTGAAAAGATTCGTTCGGTTGATACCGATATGGCGATGATAGCGGAGATGATTCATGGTTATTTTGTTTAATCATAGTTTAACCGAAAGTTAATGAATAAATGTTATAGTTCGGGTACAAACCCCAACTCCGTGAACTCATCGTCAAGATGACCCAAAACGCCATAGAGGCATAACATCATATGCCTAGAAGTAAAATGACCCGATCGTAGTTACGACCCGAGAAGACGCTACCGCTAGAGGGGTTTCCCTGACGCGGTTTTCCCGCCCGCTCTAATCCAGAGTGAACGAGAAGAGCCCAGCTGCTTTTGCGCGATAGACGCACCGGCCTTTGAAAGAAGTCGTTCGGTTGATACCGATATGACGATGATAGCGGAGATGATTCATGGTTATTTTGTTTAATCATAGTTTAACCGAAAGTTAATGAATAAATGTTATAGTTCGGGATATCTTTTTATATTTAATTAATATTTGTCGATGTTATCGAATTTTCAACATATTGGTACAAGCCTAACGTTGCACAATCGTTAAAAATTTAGATAGTCAATGGAGTATTTAAGAAAATTAAAACTGTCCATAGGTATTAGCGCAACGACGATGATTGTCGATGGGACCTATCCTCTCGATGGTCACCGTGGCTTTTGAACTATAGCGTACTTACTACTAGTCAAATAAGGATAAATATATACACAGAGATACAATAGGTTGATCGTTATGTGACGAGGCAGCTGGGAACCACTCCGTTAAGTATCGTCTATATTAATATCAAATCCCTGACCGTCTTCTTCAGAATTATTGAACCATTGTTGCGCGAATGCGCATGCGATACCTTCGAATACAACTGTATTTCCTTTTCAATAAGAGTTCACATGTCATTAATGTCGTAATAAATAGTCTATATGACTTATAATACACACTTTGTATAAATACCCGCTTTTAGATTTTGAAATACAGACATTTCAAGATCCAAACGCAGTCTTCAAAAAACTAAAACGAATATATAGAAGTATGGACAATCACTGATGGGACGCGCTATTTGATTGATGTACACGTTTCTGTAATTCAATGTGCTTATTAGATATTTCATTACTATTTTTTTTTTAACTATTTTGCCTGTAACTGATCGGCTACTGTCATGTGTATCTGAAACCAAACAAGATGTCCCTACAGTGGTTCTCTTACAGGTTGATTGATTCCCATGTTCAAGTCCTGATTTTCATAACTTGGCGATGATAACCTTACTTTCTTTGTTTGATGCGTACCCGATAAGTATAAACCTAAAAGTTAGAAAAAAGCAAGAATAGTTAGTTATTGAAACTATAAACAAGAGAATTTTAACAAAAACGACTTTAAAAAATGTACCAGAACGTCTTTGACCGCAGTTACTTTTGGATTGTCATAAACATTTTTACATGGGGAGATCCCTAACGGAGACCTGTCCCGCCGGACTGTTGAGGATGGGTTATGTTCGCTTGGGACGGATTAAAACCCCATGGTAACTTTTTACATCTTTTGGCCCGGGAGCAGGGACTGCTATACCGGCACTACGTCTGCACCCCTCCTAAGGGACTGCGGTCTTAGGGGTCAAGATGTTAGACCTCTCAAGGGCGGAATGGGTGTTAGACCCCCTCTGACGAACTGTGGGAATCATAACGGCACAATGCGCCTCCATCACATGGGCCTGTGCAGTTTAAACTGCCAGGACGACGAACATGCCCATGTCCATTGTTACAAACCTAGCAATATCTCCATTTCTATACGTTTGCTATTGGATATTTCGGCTTACCTCTTTAAATATAGATTCTAAAATACTTAATTATAACAATGTTAACTTTTGTCGCAGGTGTATAACCGGGCTTGTACCGATGCACTAGTGGGTCAAACGTACGAGTGACGTGAAGCCACTGCCGCCATGTCGTCGGTGAAGGTGGCGGTGAGGGTCCGCCCCTTCAACTCCAGAGAGATCGCCAGGGACTGCAAATGCATCATAGAGATGTCTGGGAATACTACAGGTCAGTGTTTATTTTCCTAGAAAATTTCCTTTATATTATATAGGTTATATTTAGCAAATACATCATCTACATACGTATTTAAAATTATACGGTGTTATTATAAAAAAGTTAAATACGTATTGAACCCTGGCTTTAAAAAGATCTCATATTAAATACACCGCGGCCGTTGATTGTTCGCCATCTTGCTCTTTTGTCTCGCTTTGGTTACGTTAGGTTAGACTCGTGAAAAATGATAACGCGAACTTGCTTCGGGCGAGCGCGGTGCATTTATTAGGAAACCTTTTTAAACCAAGTATTTAATATACGTAATAACACGGATAGTGTATATTTTTAATGTGAAAATAATACGTTTATTCTAAATAGATGTCGCTACATAATATAAAACAAAGTCCCCTGCCGCGTCTGTCTGTCTGTCTGTTCGCGATAAACTCAAAAACTACTGAACGGATTTTCGAGCGGTTTTCATCGGTACATAGTTATTAGTAATTGTTATGTACATGTATGTTATAAATTTTACATTTGTACATAGTTAAAACCAGCCGGTGTTTCCAACTTCGTTCACTAAATATGACGGCCCACGTAAACTACATGAATAATCTAAGTTTAAAGTTTCTGTTTTTCTTCTTAATTGAGTAGTAATTTTACCATTATTATTTAGGATCTGTGGAAAAGTCTAGTAATATGTAAAATTACTCATTGAAAAGGAATATCTCCGACAACAAACGTCTCGTTATATTTGTTTCAACTCATTCCGAGGTTATTAGTCCGATCAAAGGAACGTACAGACAAACAGATTTTTTTTTTAAATAAATGCATGATTGAGTTAAGTTAATTTGCAAATAATTATATTAGCTTAAGAGAAAGCCTTTATTTCGAAGATATATACAATTCAATTGTCTTTATTTACATAAATATTCATAATGAAAAAAGAAGTATTTTATTAAACTTTAACGTATTTTACTTGAATAGAAATATTCTTGTTATTAGAGATTCAAACTGAAATGAATTTTACTTTCAAAGTGACTTTAATGGATACTAAATTTTAATGTTATCTTTGGTCTGCTTTTATAGTTCGACTCACCTTGAAGGGCTTTTTAAATTAGCCACCGTTGATTTAATGCTCCAGTCTGACCCTTACCAATGAAAATTGACTTTTATAATAGGCTTTTTATTATGTACCTTCTTTTGGTGTTGTAAGGGCGAGTATTTACAGATATTTTTTTAGTTCTTAGGCTCCATTCGCAGCGTGTTAGTTATTTGGACGCGTTATATCTTGCTACAAAACAAACGCGTAATCGCGTTCTTCAAGCGAAAGCAGTTTTTTAAGGCGGGTATAAATACGCTCGTGCGTATTAATTAGGTTCTAGGTTTTTGGGGTTATAATGCATTTGATATAAATTATTAAAGCACATTCGATTGAACTGCGAAGTGAAAATGTTTCATACATATTAGGTACTTTTAAAAGAAACTTGTGAACGAAACCCTACAAGCCTACACAATGTCAAGAGAAATCGATAGTGATACTTATTTTAATACCAGTTCCAAATGCCTACGTTTAACTGTACACATTCGTTGAACCTATATCATTATATCGTATATATTTTTTGTTAATTATAGAATACTTATGAAGTCGAATACTTAAGTGACAGCAATCAGTCAATTCTGTCATTATTTAAAAAAAAGTTCCCTACAGTCTTTGGCCTCACTCACTGATTTTGATATAGAGATTTCTAACCAAACTTTTCATTTTTCCTTACGATTTTTGAGGCATTTTCCCATACAAACCTTGTCCTGACAATTAAAAAAATATCACTACATATTATAAAACAAACTCGTATGTCTGTTCGCGATAAACTCGAAAACTACTGAACGGATTTTCATGCGGTTTTATTTATTATCAGGGCGGGACAACGTCTGCCGGGCCCGCTAGTTAAGTATAGCTATATTGATTTTAGGTTTAATCTAGTATTTATCGAGTAGATTATGAAATCATTCCGACGGTGTGGCTTATCTGATGGTCATTGAACAATATCTATTTATTTATGTGCTAATTATGCGACATCGAATCTCTGTAGAGCCTCCACTCCTTTATGTTATAATCAGTTATGTTACGATCCTGCACTCTAATATAGAATAACCCTTTTTAGAACTTTCAAAAATATTCTCAACAAATGCTTGTAATATTCATAAATTGGAGTAGTTTCAAAGGTACGACGCTGGTTGAAATTTATTACATACCGTCAATCCCTTTCCCCAACAGTTTGGAATTTATTGTACGAACTAGTTTCATTTGTAAAATGTAGGGGTTGTTTGTTGATATATTTTACAGTGTAAGTTTTTAGTTTACGAACTATGAGTTCAAAGTTTTAGAAACGATCAAATTATATTTGTATATAGCGCGTCTAAATATGTCCAAATATGTGTTGCATACTAAATATTTATTAAGAAAGATATATACTATATAGGTATAAGAATCAATAAGAAGATGCAAGGGCCTTTTATTATGAAACTCTAAAGGAAAAGAAGAACAGATATAAACTCACTCTAGTACGAATGAAACAGTTATAACATGGTTAACAATAAAATATATAGCGTGTTTTATTATTACGCTTTCCACTAGGAGTTTAGTTTGTTTAAAGATTAAGTACTAAATCTTGTTGACTTATAATAAGAATTTTCTATTTATAAAGATTTGTAGGGAGCAGTAACACGTAATTTAATATAATTTTAAAAAATATAGAATTACCGTAATATAAATTGTTAAGAAAATATTTAATTAAGATATATCATGGAATGTACAAATTCATTTTGAAGTATTTCTTTTAACACAAATCTAATTGTACGTAAATAATTAGTAGAGGTGTTGCTCGAATAGGTCAGTAAAACATTCTTCGCAACAGCAAAACTATAGCAATTTATAAGTTAAAAAATAAATAATATATTAAAATTGTTTATTCGTAATAATGTAAGCTGAAGTATGTATTGTTCTCTATTACTCGTAGGAAGATTTTGGTATTATATGTAATGAGCACTTTAATCATATTTCAAAGATGATATTTGTTTACTTTTGCTATCGCTTTGCTCCTGTAAAATACAAAAATTGAGAGCCGAACAAAGTCCTGTAAACGAAAGTATTTCACCATTTCAGTTCTTATACTCTATTTGCGTCGTTGCTTTTTTGTGCGCGTTTAGTTTTTCTAAATGAATTAGTGTCTAACCTTGTTCTTCAGAGTTTTTTACCCGAGATTTAAAAACGATGGTACGTGTTAGGCTTTAGGTTTTTTTTCACGTTCAGAATTAAGGTTAGTATATGAAAATCTCTCATTTGCTTATGAACATATTCACCGTATATGGAATACATATTGGTTGTCTGAATTGTGATAACGTCGTTGCACCAAACTAAATCGTGTAAATTCCTATTAACAAAAATTTTAATATAAACTAAATTCGAAATACTAAAGTTATATAGAAATAGAAATGTATATGTACTCTGTGAACTTGTGTAACCTTTATAAATGTTAAATATTAACTTAAATTGTACCAGAGATCGAGTTCGCGAAGTCGTCTAAAACAACGGGGCGACATTTAGAAGTTATGAATGCTTATTAAATTAAGTTTGGCAACTCTCTCAATATTTGATCTTTTGTAATCTAAGTTATCCTCAATTATTACTTATAATGCACAAGTTATTGCTAAGTTTAGTACATTGACTTTGAAATGGGCTCATTTTATACTAATTTTAATCAAAAGTTCCGCTAGAGATTTAATGTTTAAATATTAATAATTATTTCTTAAAAAGGTGTATACTAATTTCAAAATATTCTCTTGCTAACATTTGCTCGCAGCTCCGTTCGTGTTAAAATACATTTGACGTATCCCTAGTGAACAGTACTTTATTATAGACTAGCTGACCCGGCCATGCGTTGCTGTAGCTTAGTTATTATATCATTACATATTGATAAGAATTAATAATTGTTGTTGATAATATGACCAGTAAACATCACTTAACAATTTAAATTATTTTTTAAAATATAAAAAATCCCTTTTTGTGACTTTAATGTAAAAGGTAGACATATACTTCTAAGGTGACTTATACATTATCAAGCTCTACAGCTTTTCTATAGAACTCAATCATATGCCACTCATCGTTAAGGCGGCGTTCGTAAGAAACGTTTTCGTTCGACCGGTTTTTCTCCGACTTTGCAAATCAGACTGCCACAAAAAAATCTTTTCATTTTTCGGGTTAATATATAGCCTATGACTTATTACTTATTACCCCCTACAACCTCACAGACTTTACCTCTTTATAATATTAGTATAGATTAATATAGATGAAAGGCACACATAATGTTCTTTTCTATATCCGTGACAATGTGAATATATGATTAGTTACGGTGTGAAAGTGTAACAAACAAATAAACTTACATTCGCATTTATAATATTAGTTACGATTAAGATATAATTGAGAATGTTCTTCATCTATTGAATGTAGAATGGATGTGTTCGGTATAAATCAAAGAAGTATAGTCATCTGAAGTATTTTGGTGTCAACGATTGGGATCAAGGCGTCTTCTATACAATCATTACCTTATAATGTTGACGCCCTTTTTATATACAATTCGTTCGCTAGTTAGTTTAAATGAATCTTTGAAAACAACAAGGAACCATGGGTTAACATACACGTTAAAGTTTAAAAGTCCAAAAGAAAAATAATTATAAATTCATATTTTTGATAAACAATTTCCGTGTTCATTTTGACATTCGTACTAATCCTAACTAATATTATGCGAAATGTTTTTTTAATTAATTTGTTTATTAAACTTTTACGACTTCAATATTCAACCAGTGATATTTCAATTTTACATAAAAATTATCAAGGGAAAAGGACATTGGGTTAAAAAAAGTGTGTGTGTTACGTACACGCGTTGGAAGTTATACTTCTTTGGCGTAACAAGATAAAAATCTTTTCAAAATGTTTACCTTTCGCCTTATTCTACGTGTGTAGAAAAAACGACAGTAACAATATACAAAAGGTATTTAATACATTGAAAGTTTTAATACAAAGAAACAAAATGTTGACTATAGCTAACTTTAGAGTGTCGGTTTTTCGTGACGATGTGCGCGCGCATCCTAAAATTTACTCAAGAAGTATAACTTCAAAAGGTTAAGTTACCAAGTGTGTTTGTTGGTAGAAGTTAAAATCAGTAACTACTCATATAGTTCAGATAATTTAATGATACACAGTAACCGCCGCCGCCTTGTACAGAAGCTCATGCATGCTCATGCTCATTGCAGCATCACGTAGTGGCGAGTTATTGTATGATTAAAGGCATATAAATATTCTCCATGAGTAAATAATTAGTAATACAGCTTTCTCGGTAATCTATGATACGGTTTTAAGGCTTATTAACCTATGTATATCGACTAGCAGTTTCACACTACTATACTTAAATGCATAAAAGAAGAACTGCTGAACAAATGACGAGTTTTCTTATTCAGCACCTTAATGATTGATTTATCAAAAATCCTTCCTTAGTTCCTTAGAACCTACAGTGTAAAAAGAAACCACATGCTAATTTTCATGGCCTTAGTCCGCAGTAGTTTGGGCATATTTGACGTATCCCTAGTGAACAGTACTTTATTATAGACTAGCTGACCCGGCCATGCGTTGCTGTAGCTTAGTTATTATATCATTACATATTGATAAGAATTAATAATTGTTGTTGATAATATGACCAGTAAACATCACTTAACGATTTAATTTTTTTTAAATATAAATAATACCTTTTTGTGACTTAAATGTAAAAGGTAGACATATACTGTCGGTGACTTATACATTATCAAGCTCTACAGCTTTTCTATAGAACTCAATCATATATCACTCATCATATAAAAAATCCCTTTTTGTGACTTTAATGTAAAAGGTAGACATATACTTCTAAGGTGACTTATACATTATCAAGCTCTACAGCTTTTCTATAGAACTCAATCATATGCCACTCATCGTTAAGGCGGCGTTCGTAAGAAACGTTTTCGTTCGACCGGTTTTTCTCCGACTTTGCAAATCAGACTGCCACAAAAAAATCTTTTCATTTTTCGGGTTAATATATAGCCTATGACTTATTACTTATTATACCGCTTTATAATATTAGTATACATTAATATAGATGAAAGGCACACATAATGTTCTTTTCTATATCCGTGACAATGTGAATGTATGATTAGTTATGATGTGAAAGTATAACAAACAAATAAACTTACATTCGCATTTATAATATTAGTTACGATTAAAATATAATTGAGAATGTTCTTCATCTATTGAATGTAGAATGGATGTGTTCGGTATAAATCAAAGAAGTATAGTCATCTGAAGTATTTTGGTGTCAACGATTGGGATCAAGGCGTCTTCTATACAATCATTACCTTATAATGTTGACGCCCTTTTTATATACAATTCGTTCGCTAGTTAGTTTAAATGAATCTTTGAAAACAACAAGGAAGCATGAGTTAACATAAACGTTAAAGTTTAATAGTCCAAAAGAAAAATAATTAAAAATTTATATTTTTGATAAACAATTTCCGTGTTCATTTTGACATTCGTACTAATCCTAACTAATATTATGCGAAATGTTTTTTTAATTAATTTGTTTATTAAACTTTTACGACTTCAATATTCAACCAGTGATATTTCAATTTTACATAAAAATTATCAAGGGAAAAGGACATTGGGTTAAAAAAAGTGTGTGTGTTACGTACACGCGTTGGAAGTTATACTTCTTTGGCGTAACAAGATAAAAATCTTTTCAAAATGTTTACCTTTCGCCTTATTCTACGTTTGTAGAAAAAACGACACTAACAATATAAAAAAGGTATTTCATATATTGAAAGTTTTAATACAAAGAAATACAAAGAAACAAAATGTTGACTATAACTAACTTCAGGGTGTCGGTTTTTCGTGACGGTGTGCACGCGCATCGTAAAAATTTACTCTCATCATTTTTCCCTAACGCGCCAAAAGAAGTATAACTTCAAAAATGTTATTCCCAATAAACGAGTTAAATCTACATTAACGCTAACGTAGCCGTGGGTGAAAGCTAGTCATTTATATAAAGTAAGATGGTAAGTTTAGTGTCTCCGAGGTAATATTTCTATGTTATTAAGTTCTTTGCCCGGACATCATGTCAAAGGATACGCCTTAGGAGCGTTAATTGAAATTTATCAAGGTAAAAAGAACCGGGGGCTTGTGTAAAAAGCGACCAATTAAGACCGTTAACAACTGAGCAACTTTGAATACTATATCGTACGCCAAGACGTCGCTACGGCCGAGACTTGAATAGCGTTTCACTAACGAGCTTCAGACCTCGTTAGTGCTTAACTGCGTGATGCTTACATATTTCATGATTGTAATTTATCTTTATACTGAGAAATTGAGTTTAAAGTCAGCGTGAAATGGAATTTCGATTCATACAAAATGGCAACTTTTGTCGTAAAACTTTATGCTTTAGAAAGATATCAAGTAATTCAAGTGGAAAATGTTAAAGCACTGTTTTTGCTTGTGGTAATAATTTAGTGTTAGAAACGATTACTTCGGTATGAAAATGGATACTTTATGTAAACAAAACCTTATATTTCCGATTTAATTCAGTATGTGAACGACAGCGACGTCTGGAAGTGACGCCACTAGAGGCCTCTGCACAGAGGTGCAACCACTAAAAACGAATGTAGCTTTTCGTGTCTATTATGTTGTAATAATAAAAAAAGAATGTTAGTTATTATGAAAAGATAAAGAAGGTCGAGTTTCTTGCCGGTTGTTCTCGATGACTGGATTGTTTTCCGAACCGTTGGTAGTTTTGACGTTCATAAGTGCCTTCGCAGGGCCTAAATTGAATAAAGAGTATTTTGATTTTGAATTATTTGTCTCAGATTCCACGAGTACTACAGTTACAAGCTGTTTTAATCGATGAATTGTTTCTCAATTAAGTGGTCTATTTTGCCTTGCCATATTGTATATAGACGTTTTTCTCGGAAACAACAGAATCGATTTTTATGATCTTCTATTAGAACAATCTACTGGAAGGTTCATATATGTGACTTTGATGAATTGACAGTATTTCTTTATACATCTATACTAATATTATAACCACATATTATAAAGAGGTACAGTTTGTGAGTTTGTGACGTTGTAAGGGGTAATCTCAGGAACGACTGGTCCGATTTGAAAAATTCTTTCAGTGTTATATAGCTCATTTATCGAGAAAGGTTATAGGCTATATATCATCACGGAATAATAGGAGCGGAACACCAATAAAGAATGTTTCAAAATTTTATGATCTTCTATTAGAACAATCTACTGGAAGGTTCATATATGTGACTTTGATGAACTGACCGTATTTCTTTATACATATTTTATATAGATAAAACGATAGAGGTCTGCCGTTATGCGTGCTTTACTCAAAAAGTAGTGGATAGATTTCGATCTATATTTTTTTTGTTTTATTTTCTAGACTCAGAGCCCTAAAATGTAAACTTATTAAAGTTTTAAGAGACTGCGATTTTAAGTACAATGCGTTCAGCGATGTGTTTTCTTGTCGTGAATAAGCTTAAAAACATAACATATGTACATAAAATTATTAATAAGGTAATAAACGACGTAGACGAAGTGAAGTGAAACTTCTTACGGGAGGCCTTTGAAGTTGTGATCCACAACCATTTTGTGTGACGAAAAGCGGTGGGGATAAACACTGTGTCGCGTAGAGTGGGAGCAGTGTCTCGGTTGTCTTCGGGTATTGGAGAACAATAAGACATACGCTCTTCTGTTTTTCTATTTAACGGTTTTACTTTATCACGTGGTAACTACACGCAAATTTAGTTTTAATATTATTATTGATGGTTTAAAAAATATTATCAGATGCAAATTAAAACCGAGAAGAATCAGTAATCGATATATTATCAGTACAGAACTATAGATATCTGTTATAAAAGCCAGCGGTAATAGGGTAAAATAAATCAAATCATCACAATCAAGTTCATTGTCACGGGCAATGAGTGCTAGTGGAAACGAAGGGAGAGTGACGTCAATGCTGTGCGTCATCGTTTATACCTACTGCCTCAACTCCATTAATATGTATGGAGCTGAAGTACTGCGAAAGCTTCCACGGCCTTGCTTTGACGTAGCTTGAAAATTTATGATTACAGCGTGTTATCATGCCACTATTTCTACTGTTTTCGAGGTTTTTTTTTACTTACCAAGAACTAGTCATTGGACATTCAATAGAAGAGATTAATTTTTCAATATACGGGTTTTGCCATTTTGTATGTACACTAGCTGATAGATGTCGTCTACGTTGTGTACGCACCACATTACTAACAGGTGTAATACTTTTAAAAATCGTAGTTTTTTTAAAACCATTTTTTTTATGCGTTGAAGCTATGGTGATATTTTTATATATAAGGACTAAATATCTAAGAAATAGAACTAAAAAAAAAACGAAATGTATTGAATTGTTTTTGAGTTATGCACGTATAACGATAGAGATGTACATTTATTAGGGTGAAAAAAAAGTCCGATATGTTTTTTTTTTGCTGTCACCCCAAATATCGTAGGATACAAAAATTATGCCCAAAGGACAGCTCTTAATTTCAATTTGAAGAGGTCCTCCAACGAACTTTAAATCTTCCCTTGAAATGATATACGGGAAAAAATTTTTGAACATTTTTGTAACTTGCAAACTTTGAGGAAATTTTATTTTAGGTCCCATAAAGCGATACATTGTCAACAAAAAATCATTGAGTCAAAGTATCAACTTTTTTTTGTACATCCTAATATGTATACATATATATATTATAATCATTTTATTAAAATGATGTCTATCGTTATACGTGCATAGCTCAAAACCTACTCAATATATTTCGATTTTTTAGTTTTACTTCTTAGATATTTAGTCCTTATATATACGGCGAATAGGTTTTATAATTATGAAGTATTATTATGTCTTACTATCATTATCCAAAGCAAGTAGATTTACGTAAATACCTTAAAAGTTGTTTCAAATGATTTCAACAGATTAGTGGTTAACATGCTCTATACTATATAATGTCTCCATGATATTTCTTAACCGTAGAGCATCTGTATACTCTAGCGAAACTTTGCATTGTATAATACATACCTATACGTCGATTATATGAAGTAATTCATAATTGTAGTAATTATTACAACCAGTTTTTAAAAACCTTTAATTAATGATTTTCTGTTTTGAATCTCAGAACATCGTTTTCTCTACAGGAGTGTACTCATGTAAAAAGTTCATATAGAGCATCTGTATACATACTCTAACGAAACTTTGCATTGTATAATACATACCTATACATCGATTATATGAAGTAATTCATCATTGTAGTAATTATTATAACCCATTTTTAAAAAAAACCTTTAGTTAATGATTTTCTGTTTTGAATCTCAGAACATCGTTTTCTCTACAGGAGTGTACTCATGTAAAAAGATCATATATAAAAATAATTAGAACGTTAGTAATTGAAACGTTTATGCAGAGTTTTAGCAATAAAATGATTTTTTTTTTATTACTAGTGGGCGCCCAGTGGTCGACATTCGACCATAGTTCATTGATTTTTTAAAGTTTGAACTTCATTAGGGTACTATAATCGACTTACTTCTATAATCAAAGGTTTTCATCATGGCTACTCGGTTATTTGCCACTTTTTTAATTGTATAAACATGAAAAAAATCTATGTCTAAATGAAATATTAATTATAAATTTGAAACAAAACAGGCGGTTACATAAGTTAGTAAAACTCTTAGATTTTAAGTAAATATAACTTTACGAAAATAAGTCAGTCAATTCATGATACAATTCTCAATTAATATAACACGACACCATGAGTGGTGGCATTTCTCAGTGATATTGAATTAAATGAAGTCTGTACATTATGTGGATTAGTTATATGCCCAGTAACATCGCTAGGAAAAGTAATGGATACATAATAGAATCAAATGATGAATCTAAAATAAAGATATTTTTAATACTACCAATAACTTTTGAAAATAATTTATTTTTGATCAAAATTCATCATCGACTGTACCAAATATAATTGATAGATCAGGTTGAACTGCATCATTGTAACCGCGGATATCTAAGCCATGGATTACTTCCATGAGCAAACAAACTTTGTTATTTTGAATTTACAAAGTATTTTCTGGCTCTTTTTATTGAATCAAATCAAAAATACTTTCAAATCAAAAATACTTTATTCAGTTTAGGCCCTAATAAGGCGCTTATGAACGTCAAAACTACCACCGGTTCGGAAAACAACCCAGTCACCGAGAAGAACCGGCAAGAAACTCGATTGGGTACATCTTTTTAACATATATATATATATATATTTCAAATACATTATACGTTACAATACCGTTACGTTACGTATAATACGTAGTGGATGCACAGAGAGGAGTCAATTCCAGACGTCACCATCGTTCACGTATTGATCCACTCTATAGTAGCCTTTCGACAATAAAACCCGCTTGACGTGGCGCTTAAATTTACAGTCCGGCAAATCGGTAATATGTTTTGGGACTCTATTGTAAAACCTAACACTATTACCTAAGAAACTATTACTGGTTTTGCTAAGTCAGAAACATGGGACGACCAGTTTGTCACAGTTTCTAGTATTTAGATCATGCCGGTAATAATGAAATAAACATTTTTTAATCTGCCGATTAACATTTGGATATATATAAACGAAACTAGCTGAAGAAAAAAAAATTATTTACATTTATGGGCGCCTGCAATGTCTTTTTTTTTGCTAAGCTGTAGTAAACAGTCCGACGGCCTACCTGATGATAAATGGTTACTATCGCTTATCATCAGTGGTATCACTATTGTGTTGCCGACATTGAAGAGAATTAACGAATTTCATGTTTTTTTTTTTTCGTAGCACAGCAGAGTGACTGCACTGTGCCTGATGGTGAGCACAGTACAATCCAA